>CAUYLG010037499.1:0-100179 GCA_963573385.1 Cacajao melanocephalus
TAGGGGAGAGGAGAGGAGGGGAAGAGAGGGGAGGGAAGGGGAGAGAAGAGGACAGGAGGGGAGACTAGGGGAGGGGAGGAGAGTGGAGAGGAGAGGAGGGGAAGGGAGACTGGGGGAGGGGAGGCTAGGGGAGGGGAGGAGAGGAGGGGAGGGGAGACTGGGGGAGGGGAGAGTAGAGGAGGGGAGAGGACACCAGAGGAGCGGAAGGGAGGGGAGAGGAGGGAGGGAGGAAGGGAAGGAAGAAAAGAAAAGTGATTGCAGAGACAGTAGTAGCTGTAGAGAGGGGAAGGCTGTCACCCAGGGATTATTGGGTTTGACTCTGCCCTTGGAGTAACTCAAAACGTGTTAAGAGGGATCCAAGCCCTGCTTGCTTTGGCCCACAGTTTCACCTCATGCCCCTCCCTTTGTCACTCTTTCTGCTCCTAATGTGCTAGCCTTGAGTTAGTCACTTACACTTGCCATTTTCCCTCTCCCTCCTAGGCCTTTGCCTGTGCGGTGCTCACTGCTTGAGCGTCTTCCCTCAGCTGTTCACCCAGCTCACACCCACTTAGCCCTTAGTTTTAGTGATACTTCCTGGAGAAGTCCTCCCTGACTTCATAACCACATTATACACTCTAGTAGCACATGGCCTCCTTCTTATACCAGTAGTTATAGTAGCTATTTTACTTACATCTATATTATTATCTAAAGAATTTCAACCTCCCCCACCGAACCCCTAGTCCTATGGGCGCAGGACGTGGTCTGTTTGCTCACTGGTACCTCTCACATAGTACATACTCTGTCAAATGAATGAATGAATGAGGCTGTCTTGAAAGTCATCAAATGACCAGATTTTGTTTTAGTCTAATCACCCTGATAAAAATCACATGGACTTGACCACATAGAGCTCACGTATTTACCACTCTGTGAGATAGTAGACTAAGAAAGATGAGAAATGGCGACGAAGCAAGTGTCTGTGTACCACCATTGCTGCCTGACCACCTCCCCCAACGCACGTAGACAGTCTCCACTACGTTGGCCTTGGCCACCTTACACCTCTTCCCTAATGACATCCAGTGCTTAATTGGCCCAATATGTACCCTTAGATCATGGGTCAGCAAACTTTTTCAGCAAAGAGCCAAACGGTAAATATTTTAGGTTTTGCAGTTTTTGCCACAACTACTCAAGCTTTGTCTTTCTAGAAAGCAGCTATGGAATGATACACATGTGAATGGCTGTGGCTATGTTCCAATAAAGCTTTATTTACAAAACAGCCATATTTTGCTGACCTTTGCCTTAGATGAGGTTTTGAATTAATAGTGAGAGAACCTAAGAGTAAGTCAATCTGAAAGAATACTTCCCCCCACGCCCTTAGTTGAAATTTATTCACAAAATTACTATTTATTCCAGTGGAATGTATGTCACTACACATATGACCTAGGGCCGACTCGGAAGCTGTTAAAGAGAATATAGAGATTTGGCACAGGCATCAGCAGAGGTTGTAAGAGTCAGATAGACTGCAATCTCCTATAGATGTGATTTATTTTTTTCATTGATTTAATAAGGGGAATAAGGGTCAATTTCTATTTGAGATCTGATACAGTCTCTGATCACAAAATTTGTGTCCTGAATCAAATCAGGGCAGTTTCAATGGGGTTGTTTTGGCTTAAGCTAGACATCTAACGTATTTTCATAAAGAGCAAATTATAGTATTACACTGTACAGTTCAAACATTTTCCTTAGCTGTTCTTCTGCAGTCATTTTGTCTGTTCAAGATGAGGAAACAAAATAATTTTCTGGCTGATCCTACCCCAGCCCAGAAAATCCCAACTCTGAGAACCAGTGTAAAGAATTCAGGATCTGTGTGGAGTTCATTCATGGTTGGCCTAGTCATTGTGGAACAGAAGCTACAAGGAATGGATCATTGATATTTTCAGTTATTAAACTTCTGGTGCTAGAAAACACTGGGCTTTGGTTCTCATAGGCATAGATAGATGGCTTCTAAAGTCATGCCTGTAGACAGAGAGAGAGCTGTTCAAGCAGCATGAATTTTCTCTACCTTATGTTTTAAAGTAATATCTATAGTTTACTAGTTTTGAGTAAAGAAGGGAAAAAATTAGAAACAGTTATTATTAAAATGCTCATGAATGTTCCTGAGAAGAAACACAAGATAATTTGTCTTACAGATTTTAATTGAATTAGTTAAGGATGATTTCAGTCTTTATATGTTGGATTTTTTTTCTGCGTAATGAAAAAGAGAATGCTATAGAAGTATACACCCTAAATGGGCAATGGATTGCGGATAGTTTTGGAAATAACTCAGAATCGCCTCTCATTGATTTGGTTTTTGCCACTGAACTGAGTGGTCTGTGAAGGTGAATTTTCTAATGACTCTTCCTTTTCTCTATCAAGTACCGGAACTTTTTCAAAAATTATCATCTTGATAAAAACATACTTTAAAGTAATTCGTACTTAGCTGCATACTTAAAAGTCAATGCTATGTATATGAACAGCATTTGAAGTATTAAATAATGGTATCTTTTGTATTTCATTTTCTACTTCTTCTGTGTTGTCACCAATCATTTATTCATATTGGTTAAGCCATATAACCAGTCACTTCTTTGTTCCTCTCATCTGCTTCTACCTTCTCCCCTATTTCCAGTTTTTGCTTCTGATCTACCATGGACTGAGAGAGCAGATAACCAATGAGGTTCTAAGGAAGTGAAGTGGTACAATTTGAGGTACAGATGCCTTCATGTCTTTTTGTCTGGATTGGAGTTGAATAAGGATTATGTCCTAGAAAGGTGGCAGTTGATCTGTCTCTACTTCATGACACAGTGGACCATTTTACCTTTGAATGGGGTCCTAAATCCTTGTGTTTTTTAAAAACTCAATAAAATCCGACCAATCTTTTCTAAGATGACTTTATTAGTATCTTTGCGAGGGCTGTTCCTATTGTCTTGCTCATAGGAAGATGCTACAGATATGTTTGAAACACTGATTACTTGTCATTTCTACTGGAATATGCTTTTCGTAGATACGAAACCACAGTGTTAGACTTTCCTAGAAACTCAGTTTCTACTGACGGAGCACTTCAAACAGTCGACATAGGCAATTAGCTAGCTTATTCAGTTGTGCCCTTTCCTGGGGAATCCTGTCTTCCTTGATGTACAAATGGTCTGCCCACACTGGCGGCAGAAGGCACCAAGGCATACCTCCCACACTGACTGCTCTGTGGTTGACTGATGCCTCCCTTCCCACATTGTAAGTCTCTTAAAGCTCCCCTGCAGTCTTCTTACAAGTTGCATTCCTTATGGTGTTGCACCCTTGAGAGAGTTACCTTGTACATGTGACCCTCAAGGAGGAGAAGGAGGTAGCATCTCAGTTTGTAGCAGCCTTAGGCTAAGGAAGCTCTTTATGAGGGCTCATCTCACTTAACCCTTCAGTAACTGTGAGGTACAAATATCGGTCCTCATATTTCATAGATGAAGAACTTGAAGATCAGGAAGCTGAAGTACATGCCCAACATCACATAGCTAAGAAGTAGTAGAGCCCAGGTCATCTAACTCTAATACCCCATGCTGCCTCCAAGAGGAGATATCATATTCATGCTAGACACACTTTGGGCCAGTATCTCACATAATAATCCAGCCACACTGTGCAATAGGTATCATAATGGTTCCCAATTTACACACACACAAAAGGACGTTAGGTAACTTGATGACGGTCACTCATCAGTTAATGGCAAAATCAGAAAAAGAACTAAACCTCTCTTTGACTCTCAGTTTCTCTAAGCCTTAATTTCCTCATTATAAAATAAGAATAATTGGGCTGGGTGCGGTGGGTCACGCCTGTAATCCCAGCACTTTGGAAGGCTGAGGTGGGTGGATCACCTGTGGTCAGGAGTTCAAGATCAGCCTGGGTAGCATGGTGAAACCCTGTCTCTACTAAAAATACAAAAATTAGCCAGGTGTGGTGGCACCCACCTGTAATCCCAGCTACGCGGGAGGCTGAAGCAGGAGAATCGGTTGAACCCTGGGAGGAGGAGGTTGCAGTGAGCTGAGATCACACCACTGCATTCCAGCCTGGGCCACAGAGCAAGACACTGTCTCAAAAAAAAAAAGGATAATTGTCGCAACAGTCTGTTAGGATTATTGTTAGGATAAAATGAAATAATTCTTGTGAAGTGCTAAGCACCATGTCTGGCATAAAATAAGCCCGCAATAAACGATAGCAAAGGCAAATTTACTTTGAATAGAAAAATCCCACCATTCTCCTCTCATCTATTTTAACTCTTACAGAGATTCCATTATATAATGATAAATGAAAGGGTATCTTCTCCCGCTTAAAACAGAAAATTAGATCAAGTGCTGGGTAACTTGTCTTTCATCACCTAAATGATTACGCAAGTGGTTTCAAGGCCCCTTTCAATTCTATGGTTGTATCATTCTAGCAATGGAGTGCTGTTTTTCCTATTAAGAAATTGCAGGTCAGAACCGTAGTATTAAAGTGGCATGTTGACACAGAGGATGAAACAGAGCCCATTAGCAAAACTTAGTAAGACTTCGATATTCAGAGTTGTAAATGACAAGGAGTATAAACAAGGAGACCTATGGAATATTTGTTTCTCATGGAAAGATAAGATACTCCTAATATTTTTAAAAGATAGAAACAAAGCCTAGATAATTGATTTTTTTTAGCAAAGGCATTTAAGAAAATATTTGCTTTGTGCTTGGCTGTGGGAGATAATAGAATAGAAGTAATTATTAAACCAGAATTTAGTGGCCCAAGTTGAATCAGGAAGTTCCTCAGAACAGTTCCCAGCAATGCCTGAGGACTCTAATAAAATATGCAGCCACAGCCAGATACTTTGTTATGTGTGAAAGACTGCGGAAAAAAATATTAATCATGTTTTCCTGGAGCTCTGTCAGTTTTGCCTATCAAACTCTTTGATGATAATGAAATTACATCCTGGAGCATGGATAATTAAGATCCTTCAGTGCCAATGTATTGAATTGCTTGAGTTTACATAAAGTATGGTTATATACCTTCCAAGTTTGTGTATCCTGGAAGGAAATAAAATGGAATTTCCAGTGGCACATTCTCCATTTTCAGTTTATAGACAGGCTTCAGAAACTCCCCCTCCAGGAAACTACATCCCATCCCACCCTCGAATTAAACGCATCTTCTCCATTCTCCCATATAGCCTATGTAGACTTCTAACGGAGCACTTACCACATTGTTATGACATATTTACTCGCCTAACTCCTGGACTTGACCTTGGAGTCCTTGGCTAGGCTGTAAGGTGCCTGGTACTTCAGAATTATTCAGTAAGTGTTCTTTGACTGACTGACAGACATGTTTTTAAGTTTCCAGCTTCAAATGGTCCCTTACTATCAATAATAGTTTTATTCATTCCTTATTGCCTCTGTCTCATTGCTAAGCCGTGATTCCAAACCTTTTAACACTTTTTTCATGCCCTTTCTTCCACTTACTCCTTAACCACTCACCCTTCACAAACAAGCATTCTTCTTTGATCCTTTCCTTCCTCTGCCCCAACACCTCTTCACATCTTTACGCATGTTCTCTTTTTCCCTGTCTTTTTTTTTTAAGACTCAGTCTCACTCTTGTCCACCAGGCTGGAGTACAATGGCACAATCTCGGCTCACTGCAACCTCCACCTCCCAGGTTCAAGCGATTCTTCTGCCTCAGCCTCCCAAGTAGCTGGGATTACAGGCGCCTGGCTAATTTTTGTATTTTTAGTAGAAATGGGGGTTTCATCATGTTGACCAGGCTGGTCTCGAACTCCTGACCTCAGGTGATCCGCCCACCTCGGCCTCCCAAAGTGCAGGGATTACAGGCATGAGCCACTGTGCCCAGTTTCCTTTTCCTATCTTTAGAAGTATTGCTGGGCACAGTGGCTCATGCCTGTAATCCCAGCACTTTGAGGGTCGAGGCAGGTAGATCACAAGGTCAGGAGTTCGAGACCAGCCTGGCCATCATATAAAACATTGTATTTGGCATACAAAAATAATAATAAAAAATAAGAAGTATTGCTCTTGGTTTCCAATTGTGTCTTCTCCATCTAAGCTCTGTTTGTTTTGTTGTGGTTACTGTTTTTGAGACTGTTTTTACTGTTTTTTCCCTCTGTCGCCCAGGCTGGAGTGCAGTGGTATGATCTTGGCTTACTGCAACCTCTGCCTCCCAGGTTCAAGTGATTCTTATGTCTCAGCCTCCCTAGTAGCTAGGATTACAGGCGCCCGCTAACACACTTGGCTAATTTTTGTATTTTTAGTAGAGAAGAGGTTTCAGTATGTTTGCCAGGCTAGTCTTGAACTCCTGACCTCAGGTTATCCACCTGCCTCGGCCTTCCAAAGTGCTGGGATTACAGGCATGAGCCACTATTCCTGGCCACCTCCATGTAAGCTTTGGATAGTAAGCATTGCCTCTAAAATCTTGCCCATCAAATACCTCCTTCCCTTTTGTAGCTGTAGTTTCTTTCTCACTGTTGGTTCTTTTTCCATAACTTTATAACATGCCCACTGGTCTCACTGTCTAAGAAAATCTCCACCTGCCTTGCCCCCTGCTCTGCCAGTTTCTCTTCCATCTTCACATTGCCTGAATTCATTGTACTCATCTCCTAGCTTCCCACCCCCGACTTATAGTCCAGCTTCTGCCCTCACCAATGGCTTCCTAAGTTCCAAATCCAGGAACCTCTACTTAAAGAGGTCTTCCTATTTCTGTCGAGGCCGCTAGCTGGATTTAATAATGCTATCTTTTTCCCAGCTGCTTCCTATTTCTGTCCAGGCCGCTAGCTGGATTTAATAATGCTATCTTTTTCCCAGCTGCTCAGACTGGAAATCTTGGTGCTATTTTCTGCCTCCTCTTAACCACACTGTAAGAATAAAAATACTTGTGTTTATGTTTGTACATTTATATTCAGTATACAACAGAAAATAGTGTATAAAGCAGAGGAGTGATGAAACATTCATCAGGGTGATCTCATTTGGCAGTGAAAGAGGCAAGCTGGTGAAAAAGCATGGAAAGTAGTAAAAGCAGTGACTGAACCACATGCATTGTATGCATAGCAGCTGACCACATGCATTGTATGCATAGCTGCTAACCACATGCATTGTATGCATAGCAGCTGACCACATACGTTGTATGCATAGCAGCTGACCACATGCGTTGCATGCATAGCTGCTGACCACATGTGTTGTATGCATAGCAGCTGACCACATACGTTGTATGCATAGCAGCTGACCACATACATTGTATGCATAGCAGCTGACCACATGCGTTGTATGCATAGCAGCTCTTCTCAAGAGTTCTGATTTCCACATATTCTAAGCACTAACAGAAAGTATTTAGTTGAAGAAAGGCCAACCCAACCAAGACTTGAAGCCAGAATGTTCTGTTTTTTTCACAAATAGTTGTGATATTTTTGAAATGCTAACACAAAAATTATGTATCTACATATATATGTATACATATATATATAGAGAGAGAGAGAGACATGAACGATCCTCATTAAGTTTCTGTGTGGTAATATCATCAGACATCTGTGAAGAAACAAAACAATGCTCTTAATCACTTCTTTAATACCATAAATGATTGGAATTTTCACCCTCTGGGGCCTCCTATGAACCTCTGCAGAGTAGTTCAGCCCTCAGACTGGAAATTAAGCTAATCCATAGTCAGTCACTTAGCACTCCCCCTTTTCTTTCTTTCTTTTTTTTTTTTTTTTTTTTTGTGTGTGTGTGTGTGTGTGTGTGTGTGTGTTTGGAACCTGTTTAATGAAAAGACAGGTTCCATTCAGTGATATAAAATAGCACATCACAAAGTTTTTTCCCATATAGCTTATTTTTAGTTCTTAGATCTGGATATTCATATGTTCTTAATACAGGCTTAGTAATAGCTGAAATGGCATGTTTTAGATTCATCAAAACGTGTGTTTTGAACCTGTTTAATGAAAACACAGGTTCCATTCAGTGATGCAAAACAACACATCACAAAGCATTTTCCAAGATAGCCTCTTTTTACTTATTAGGGCTGGATATTTATATATCTCTATAAAGGCTCAATGGGCTTGGAAATGTCACTTCTTTTTTTTTTTTTTCAATTTAATTTTATTTTATTTTAAGTTCCAGGGTACATCGGTGGGACATGCAGGTTTGTCACATAGGTAAACCTGTGCCATGGTGGTTTGCTGCACCTATCAACCCGTTACCTAGATATTAAGCCCTGCATGCATTATTATTATTATTATTATTTGAAAGTAAGATGGAGGTTGAGTTTGAATTTAAGAGAACAGTAACAGAAAGGGAAAATAACCAGCTACCCAGGGTCTATTTTTAACTGCCCCAGCTTGGGCAGAGCCAGGAAGAGAGAGAACTAGGGCCTGTTAACGTCAGCCATGGAGAAGCTGCTGTAGTGGGCAGTGCGTGGCTGAGCCCAGCAGGAAAGTGCTTACATAGCACTCCGGCCCACCTTTCAAGGACCTTGCAGAGAAAGGAGACATTTGAGAGCCAATGAGAGCTATAACACGTGTGTGCCACAGAAGGGTAGGGAGAATTCCAGCGGGAATTGGTCACATGGGTGTATGGTTAGTAGAATCAGACATTTCAGAATATACTTCCAGTGAAGCTTGGTTTGAGTCTTGCTACTCTTGCAGGAGAAGAAGAGAGCTGGGGGCAGAGCAGGCAGTGTGAGGCACAGAGGCAGGAGCCAGCAGGGCTTGTTCAGGGAACTGCAGTGTAGAACATGTGGCTGGAGCTTGAGGTTGTGGGGAGGCTCATGCTGTAGTGGAGGAGGCAGAGAATGGACCGGAGGACACGTCAGAATGAACTGGAGATAGCTGTATTCGTTTAGCATCTTAAAGAATTTTGGCTTTATGCTTAGGCAGTGGGAAGCTATTAGTTGTTTCTAAGCAAGTTTTCTTATCTGTAAAATGGGAATAATGAGCTCAGTATCACTGGATGCTTGTGTGTAAAAACATAGCAAGTTGTCATCCCTTGATAACTATTTTTTCCTTCATATTTTAATCTGATAAATTATTGAAATGTTATAAATGTAACAGAATTTGAAAACACATCAGGATATGACAGTAATTTTCATTATATAAATGTTCAAGGAGTTTCCATTTTCCTCAAACTTTGTTTTATTTATTTATTTACTTATTTTATTTTTTTGAGACACAGTCTCACTCTGTTGCCCAAATTAGAGTGTAGTGGCATGATCTTGGCTCACTGCAACCTCCACCTCCCACGTTACAAGCAATTCTCATGCCTCAGCCTACTGAGTAGCTGGGATTACAGAGGTGCACCACCGCACCCAGCTAATTTTTGTATTTTTAGCAAAAGTGGGGTTTCACCATACTGGCAACTCCTGGCCTCTTGTGATCTGCCTGGCTCAGCTTCCCAAAGTGCTGGGATTACAGGCATAAGCCACCGGGCCTGACCATTTTCCTCAAACTGTAAAGATTTTATTTTCTGTATAAATATTAAAAAAAGAGGAATTAAGTTATATAATTCACGTGTAGTTCTAATTCATTACACGGGTTGTATCAATTTTCTGGACTTTTCTAAACCTTATTTTTCCATGTGTATAATTTCTTTTGCAGTCTGATACATTGAATTTAGTAAGCTGTAGACCAAAATGCTATATAGCCTTTTAGAGATGGAACAAAATTAGTTGTAATAAAGACGCTTATTTTCTAACAGACTCCAATAAATAGAGCAATAGTGAGTCTCCACTGAATTATCAAATTAGCTCCCAGAGGACATGGGCTAATTGTATAGAAAACAATTAAAGGAAAGGATTGTACTAATGTCATTTTTTTAGAATTACTCAACAGTAAGATGATGAGCATGGTTCTTGGCTGAGCCCCCCTAGCCCACTCATTTTAGTAGGACTAAAACTCAGACCACTCCCAGGAGATGCATTCAGAATAGCACTGATGCTAACATCTGTCACTTGCAGAAAAGAAAGTGTGGGCTAGGCCTAGCTATTCCTTTCACCTTTCTTCCTTTCCTGCCGCCCTCCTTCATTTATAAATTGTCCAAAGTGTGTATAGCATCACGCTTCTCAATCTTGTAATGACTGGCTACATCCCTACCTGGGTTAAGTTTAACACTGAAAAATCAGTAGTAGCTCACAACCTGCTAAGTACCAGAGAGAAGTAGATCTTTTCTCCCCAAACTGACAAAGCAATGGCGGTTTCCTTGTGTTTTTCTAGTTAGAGTAGCCACCTTTACACACCTGATTTTAGTTCCTCTCAGCAATACTATGAAGTAGGTTTTTAGGATCCCCATTTTACAGGTGAGGAAAACAAGGGCTCCAAAAAGTTAAGTGGCAGAACCTAGATGTCAGGCTAAAGACTAACTCCCAGCCCAGCCCCCTTCCCACAGCCGCTTCTCAATTAGGCAGCCCAGGTGTTTGCCCCTTTTCCCACAGTGGAGAAAGCAAAGATTGTGAACACTGGGAGAAACAACATTTCGATAAGAATATGAAAGATGACAGGGTGAAGTGAAATAATCTCCCTCCTCACCTGCTGTAGGTCTTGCCCAAATCATTTCTTAGCCCTGTCTTCTACCCCTCCCTCCTACCGGCTTTTTGCCTGCTTCCTAATCCTTCGATTGACATCTCAAGGTAGTGGAGAGGCAGGGGAGTCCCGAGTCCTGGTACTGGGATTGAGGGGAGGAACACTTTCACTTTCAGGGCTATTGTTCTTGCTTCCATTTGGATGAAGTAGTATTTTCTGTTATTCATTCTATGTTTACTTACCGTCTGAATTGAATACTGTCAATTTATGTGCCCTTGACTCTAAACCACTGGTTATGTATTTTTGTGTCGTTAATATTTTTAATTGGTGTTTCTGAAGTAAATGTACTCTGTGTGTTTGGCAGACCAACAAAGTGAAATGTAGAAAGAGTATTTTTAAAAGTAACCATATAAGGTGAAAAGTCCCTTTTTGTGTGGGGATGTGTGTACGTGTGTGCTGATCGCAGGTTTTATCAGGAACATATTCGTTAATATTTATTGTCACAGTTTACAGTGTGCCCCTTGAGTCCCTCTGGATTATGCACAGCCCAAATGACGTAACCTTGGAAAATGCAATAAATCTAAAGTTGGAAACCACTCCTAATGGGAAGTTTCTTGAAAGTTGTAAAGTTAAATTGCCTCTTCCAGGATGAGGGAGGTGGTGTGGAGAATGCCTGAGGGGACCCAGACTTGCCTCTTGCGGGTGTTATCCCCTGCGTTGGGAACGCTGGGTTTGTGGGTTGGATTATTTTGTTTTGTTTGAAATCCTCTGAGTATTTTTTTAACCCCAATACTCCATTGGGTGGCAAGCTTATATATATATACCTTAAAATGTAACCTTTGATCATCTCTTTTATGTAACTAGAATGACTCTTATGCTATATATGCATACCCAGGAGCCCAGAAGTAGAATTTAATTCGTCAGAATCTTAACTTTGCAAAGAAACAGGCATTACCTAGTTCGTTTTGCCAGCCCATGTGTGAACCCATCCGGTGACATGCAGCTGAATACCGGTCAAAGTATCCCATGTTTTCCATTTTAGGACATTCTTTCCCATATTATTTTGGGAAATGCGAAAGGCTCCTGGGAACCTATACCTTTGCTGCTGCCTCTTTTTGAAGCTACGTAGAATATTCTTTTATAAGTGATTTAGTCTAAAACAAACTTTTTAAAGAATATTCTTCTCCTTTCAAGATATGTATAGATGTTTAAAGACAATGACGGTGATCTTGCCTTGCCCCCTTTCTAGATGTCAAATATCTTTAGGTTTGCCAACCTGTTTTCTTGTGTCCATAGTTCATTTGTCCATTTGTAGAGTACAAACCATATATATATTAGACAGAGCTAGAAACTAGGGAAGCACTGAGGACAAAGTAGGCAGTGATTCCTACCCTTCGGAACTTCTGATCTATTAATAGCACAGTGGCAGAGGCTATTATAGGTGCCTCAAATGTAGCCTTGGTGATTGGGGGTTAGGGATGTCAAGGAAATTCTTCTGGAGGACACACCGTACAAGCGAAGTCCTGAAGAGTACTATGAGTTACCCGAGGAAGTGAGATGAATGAGGAGAGAAGGGGATTCCGGGAAGAAGGACTGGCTTGCTGGAAAGGCTAAAGGTGAGGGGATCCATGGTGAGCTCAGGGAAGTGAGGTGGTTCATTGTGGTTGAGGCACTAAGTGGAAGGTGAGGAGTGGGGAAAATAGATGCAGAAATGCTAGGGCAGAAACCAGGGCTAACAGTGGGGAGATAAGGTCACATGTGACGAGAGAGTGGAAGATGATGGGCAGTCCTCTTCAGGAAGGATATTTATTGTTCTCTTGAGTACATAATAACTATGAGCAACATGAAAGGTTCTGCATGAGGTCACTAGGTTTGGAAATCTTTTGTATATTATCTTTTGTGGTTAGAGAAAGAATGCATTCAGTGATCAGTGTTAGACACATATAGCTCATGCAGTAGCGTGACCCTTTCTCCAGCAATAGTATGTTAGGAGAAGGAAGAGGAAGAAACAATATTGTTTCAACATTCTTAGGACTGTGAGAAAGTTCGGTGACTTCTGTGTACAGGATTATAATTAATAACAACAGCAGCAGCAAACACACATAGCATTGTAGGCCTGACCCTGTTACAGTAAGAAATATAATGTCCATATTAACTCTATGAGGTAGGTATTGTCCCCAGATACAGTTAGTTTAAATAACTTACCAAAAGTTAGATGGCTAAGTGGCAGAGTTAGGATTTGACTGCAGCCCCTAAAAGCAAACAGGGAAAGATTGAAGTCATAGATGAAGTACTCTGAGGATGCCTTAAGACATGGCTCTAGCCTGCTGTTTATGGTCACAACTACATACTCACTGGACTGTTCATGACAGAGATGAATAAAGCAAGTATTCACCCGTGTTTCCCGTGTTACCCGCAGGCATTGCTGCATGAAAGAGATTGTTCTCTTAATGGCTTTTAGGAGCTAGTCTGGGTTTCACTTGCAGCTGAGGTTCCTTGCAGCCTTAGTTCCTCCCCCTGCCTCCTGCCGCTGTCAAAGAGGGTTTATCCTGCCTACAGAGGGTAAAATAATGAGGATAACAGTGCACCGGAGAAAGTTTGAAATGCTCTTACTCTTGGAGAAACCTTTCCTGACCAAGCCACTTAATGCTGGCAACCATGAAGGTATAGTTGCCCCAGCACAATGTGTGGTTTTCCACTAGCAGTGATTTTCCCTGGTGTTGACTGATCCCATGCATTGCGTATATGCAGGTAAGTGCTTCTTGGGAACAGAAGGAATTAACATAAATAAGAGAAAGGTTGAAGTGATGATCCATGGAGCTGCGCTGTATAAGAAAAGAAGTAAAAGTAACAGTGGGCTGATATATAAGGATATAGCACAGAAGAAAAGGGATGAGGGTCTCTGTGAGTCCAAAAAGAAGTGAAGAAGGAGCAAGGGCTTGAAAGGCCTGAAAGTATCAGGAGGACAGCAAAGAATGTTGAGTGAGCAGGATATTTACATTTTGTGTCAGAGAAGACTTTTAGCACTCCTCCTTGCCTTGCTGGTGTTGCCTGAATATGCATCCATTTGTTAATGACTTAATTAAAATGTGTCGTAATGAAAATGTTCAGTAGGTCAGGCTGGAGCTCCTAGGGACAACCAAGGTGAAGCTGATTTCACATGACTTTATAATCTTCAAGCCCATATTTGAATATTTGAGCATAATGATTGTTATGTGATTAAATAAAAAAAGAGATCATAGACTACTTCTATGTTGCAAATTTACCCTTATAGATTTATATGCTCAGTGGGAAGTACATTGAGTTATTATAAGCAGTGATAATTCTCTCCTCAAATCCATTACAATTTGGTTAGATTTTATTTTTACTTATCAATATTTGTCTTGATTAATGATCTTACCTCTAGCTAGCTTACAGATTCCACGAGAAGAGGGACAGTGTCTGTGTCTAGTGTCTCCCATGTCACTTAGCCCAGCACAAGGCACATGGTACTCAGAGGCTTGGGTTCCTTTTTTCTTTTTCTTTTTCTCTTTTTTTTTTTTTTGAGATAGAGTTTCCCTCTTGTTGCCCAGGCTGGAGTGCAGTGGCGCAATCTGGGCTCACTGCAGCTTCTACGTCTCAGGTTCAAGCAATTCTCTTGCCTCAGCCTCCTGAGTAGCTGGGATTACAGGCACCTGCCTCCATGCCCGGCTAATATTTTATATTTTTAGTAGAGACGGGGTTTTGCCATGTTGGCCAGGCTGGTCTCAAACTCCTGGCCTCAAGTGATCACCCACCTCGGCCTCCCAGAATGCTGGGATTACAGGCATGAGCCACCACACCCAGCCGATTTAGGGGTTTCTAAGTACCTACCATATGTCTTGTATTGGGCTAGGTGATGTTTAGGGCGGGACCTTAAACAGGATTGAAGTCAAACCACTTATAGTGAGGCAGTCAAAGTCCTGACAGGTAAGTGATCTGCTCAGGGCTCAGAGCTAGGTCTTCAGAAAGCCTGGGCCGAAACTTAAATCTCTGTTCTTTGCATCATATCACTCTGACATTGAATCATGTTCTTGTAGTGATCTCTGTGTGTGTCTGGGGCCAAAAGGAAATATGTTTCCTAAGCTAGAGCTTCCCAACCTGTTTCTCAATATGGCTCACAGAGAAATTGGGGATATTTGTCTAGAACGGAATGGTAAACTAAGGAGGCTTTGGACGGCAGCTGAAGAAAGAGGTCCCCTAGGACTCTGTTGCTCAGAAACCGCCAGGCTACCCAAGGAGGATCATACCCTCACACACCTCCATCTACCATGCTCCCTGTCACTGTTGGAAAACTCTTTCTTAAGTTAATGTTAGATCACTCTAACATCAGTCCCATAGTGTACAGATACAATAGTTTCCCAGGCTTTAAGACTCTGTGTACAAAAATTGTTCTTCAAACCAAAAAGAAACATGATCCTTTCCATTATATTTCTTGAAGTACCTGATGTACTTAGATACTGCTGTATCTGTAAGTAAATTATGATATCTTATAAATTTTTAAAGGATATTTTAAAATGTTATTTTCTAGTAATTACCTGGAAAGATTACAATGGTCCAGGAGAATGTTTTCTGAAGCAATGTTAATCCTACTAGCCAAACACATCACTCAGTCCCCACTGTGAGACGAGGGAGATGTGCTTACACTGTGAAACAAATATCTGAGTCAGGTATTTTTCCTTTGAGTCTAAGTGGTTCGTGACTTTGTTTCTTGTGTTTTTGGGTATGTGGGAGTCTGAAAGGTTGGCCTGTGTTTTCACTGGTGCAGGCTGTCACATTTCTCTCTGCTGCCCAGCCAGGTACTATGGCACGGGCTGCTTCCGGCATAGTGTATTCTGTGGGTGTAGCATCGTGTTCTCGCGAGGTCGTGACTGATTTTCCAGACCTTTGGAATTGAGATAAATATTGAATTTGGAGCTGCCTCTGAATTTCTTCCAGATACTTTACTCCATTTGTGTTTTTGTAGGGTAAACATACCTGATAGCAACAATTTAAACATATCCTTAGAATGACCCTGTATGGACAGTGCACCTGACTGTGTGTTCCAAGTTAGGGAATCCGGGAATGGCCAACCTGGAGATTCATTCCTTACTATGATAAATATCTGAGCCCCCTGCCCATCCTGTGGAACATGGGCTATTGGGGATTGAGGCCCTGGGTTTTCGGTTTAATGAAGGTTGCCAGATGGAGGTCATTAGGAGGAGGGTGTTAAGTGAAAATGCTCTATAAATTGCATGCTGTTTGCAAGCGGTTGAGGTTTTCCTGCCCAGCCCGCCGCCACTGGGCCATGCAGTTATGTTGTCCAGCCCGCCATCACTGGACCATTTCTGTACCTAAGGCAGTTCTCTGGTCCAGCCTGCTACCAAGTCTCCACTCTCTCCCCGTATGTAAGCCCCTAGTAAACCCCATGTCTCCTTTGCTGCCTCAGGGTCTCTTCTTTGGCCCCTTGAACCTAGTGCCTTCCCTGCTGAGGTTAATAGGGGTTCAGCACAACAGTGTTTTAACAGAGGAAGTGATATCTACAGGGATATCTCTCATAATATCTCTTAGGAAAGGTAAGTAAAATGGTCACTACTTTTAGGTGAATAATTCCTTAGATAAATTGTTTCTCAACTTGGGAGGAGTTTGGAAAGAGACCTAAGCAGGCTGCAGAAGCTGGGCTTAGGAGCTCGTAATGGCGGGAAGTTAAAATGGTCAACTCCAGGCGGATCTCCTGGGGTGAAGCAGCCTCTGCACCAGTAGCCCTTCCTTTTTGTTTCTTTCATAGCTCCACTGCTCAGCCTAAAGCCTGAACCCTTCCAGAAAATACATAGACAGATTTCTGGGGAGCTACATACAGTTTTAGAGCTTAGAACTAGGTATAATTCAGTCTAGCAGATTTCTGCTTCTCCAGAAATGATTGTTTTTGCACAGAGCCCTGTCAAAACAGTCAGAGACTTAGACTGAGTTCACTCATCACTAACAATTAACTTTATAAACATTTAACAAGTAGGGCAGCTATTATTACTGTTACTCAGAACCTTTCACTCTGTATCTACAGTCTGATTTAAGATGCCACGTTTACATGACATTTTCAACCTTCAAACTCTAGCAGATTTTAAAACTAGGTGAATGAGAATAGAATCATTCTAATAAATGTAGTGTGTCAGATTTGAAAAAAATCATTCGGTGAGCAGGATCTCTGTGAAGTTATGTGGGCCATGTGTACAAGACGTAACTAAAGAGAATTAAATCAACGGAGCATGCCGTATTTGAATGACATGGCGATTTACTTGGACTGAACTAACTGAAGCTGGCAGAACTCTGAGCAGCCTTGATTGTAAACCTTGGATAGAAATAGATGGAGTATGCCTGACTGAACCTCTGTACTGTCTCACATGCTACACAGGTCGGGGACTGGATGGCTGTTAGGTGATCATTGCATTCTCTTTTGGATCTCCGTTGAGAAGAAATGATAAGAGAGGGAAAGGGGGATGGGGCAAGAACAGTCTGAAAAAGAAAGGATAAAGTTCTCCGTCTCTCTTCACACTCTAAGAAGAACTTTCTGAAAAGCTCGGGTTAGGTCTGGCAATGGATATAAGCACAGGAACTCTTGGAGTGTGTTCTTGGCTCTTAGCCTCGCCTCTGACTTTGAGCAGATCAGCTGACTTCTCCGCCTGTAAAATAATAATCTCTCTAACATTAATACTTACCTCATAAGGTTATCTAGAGGATAATGTTAGTAATGTCTTGTGTTTACATCATTCCTTTCAAAGAGGGCTCAGAGCACTTTACATGCATTGAGAGTGAAGCTTCTTGTGAGGAGTGAATAGAAGTGTTCAGTTTTTGGAAATGAACTTGGGCTGTAAGAGCCTGAATTCAATGCATTACAGGAAGAAATCAGGTACACAGTGATCCAGTGGGTCAGATGAATTTTTTTATTCCACTAAGAGTCCCATCCTGCCTCTTTGTTTTGTGAATTGAGGAAGTATGGTGAGTCCATACACCTAGATGGAGGATCCCACATATGCAATTAGAATGGTCTCTCCCGACACATGCAGAGATTGAAGAACAGTCTGGACATTTTTTGATAACATTCCTTGGGCCTTGGTGTAGCTGAAAGACACCTGGGAAATCTTAGCTCGGAACTACGAAACCATGCTACAGGATCCCAGGAAGAGAAATGTAGATATGGAGTGTTTTATCTGTTTGTTTCAGCTCAATTCAACCAATATTCCTTGAGTGCCTTTTACATACATGATTTTGAGGGATGTGGAAAATGAAAGAGACACAGCATGCTCAAGAAAGTCATTCTGGTATTAGCAAGGAGAAGGAGTAGGATTTACAAGTAGGTAAGTGCAGCAGCAGGATGCAGGAGAGTCAGAAAAGCACCAAGTAGTTTAGCACGTCTACGTGGGCAATCTCAAACGTGTATCACTCATGTACCAAGCAGTATGCTGTCACTGGAGAGATATAATCTCTGCCTTAGAGATCTTTGGGGAAAACATGTGCCAACAGATAGTTTTCGCACATTCTAGTAAAGGCAGTGGTCAAGGGCACATAGCCTTACATGGCAATTGAGGGAAGGTACCTTGGAGGATGAGACTTCTCCTGAAGTCTTACGAATTGAAAAGAACATGGGAAGGGAATTCCAGGCTGTAGCATGTTCATAGACCCCCAGTGTTTAGCCTTTTTTGAACAAAAAACGGCAAACAATTGACAGTTTTGGTCTTATCCTAAATTGAAATTAGGAGTAGGAATGAGAAACAAGAATTAAGATAAAGGGCCTGTCTTGCTGACTTGTTTACTGTTGAATAGTAGTATGAAGCAGGTCCTGAAGAAATAATTTTTTTGGGGGGAAAAAAAAAGACTGAATAATATGTTGAGTTTAAGTCTTTGCAGGCAGGCTATACAGGTAAATAAACAGGGAAGGGAATGGGAGATAATCTGGGCTGGAAATACAGATTTGGGAGTCATCTCATATCAGTGGTGTTTAGAATCAAGAGCAAATGAAATTGCACAAGGCGAATGTATGGAATGAACAAATTACCAAGGGTGAAGTCTTGCGTAATACAGACGTTTAAGAAGCAAACAGAAGAGGAACCCATGAGGGAGACAGGAAAGGAAAAAGCAGAGAAATGAGAAAAAATGAGAGGAGAGAATTGATATATGTTCCTCAGGTATGGCATATGGAGTTCATTGGTGTCTCATCAGAGAACTTTCAGTGCAGTGGCCAAGGCAGAATTGAGATCATGTCTTGGTGTAAATTAAACGGGTAGGGTAAGAAAGTTGAGAAGAGTTAGCACAGACCTCTCTTTCAAGTCACTTGGCTTAGAAGAGAAGGAAGGGTATGGTTTCTGAGGTGCAACCCAGGTTCAAGAAGCAAAAAGAAAAAAAAAAAGTCATTTGATGAAAGATTTAAATGGGTTTCTGGGCTTAGAGGAAAGAGTAAATAGGCACCGAGAAGTTCGTTTTAGGAAGTAAAGGGGATAATTAATGGAGCTCGATCCTGGGAGTGCTGAAAGAAAAAGGGGGCCATGTGTGGAGGGCAGGATCTTGACCTGTAATAAGACTACCTCATCCTCTAACTGAAAGAAAGTGCACAGGACAGGTCCAGGCATATCTTAGAAGGGGAGGGAAACAATATTTGGATAATGTATGTATAATTGTCTCATTGAACTAGAAAATGATGTCATCTGCAGAGAAGGGTGTGGCCTTGTTTGGGGTCTTGACCAATATGACAGTTTGGAAACATTGCTTAGTAAAATAAGAACAAGCTAAGCAAGAATGAGTAGGAGGTTGAGCTGAGTTGATGGCCTATTTGAGATTGAGGACTGCAGATTTATATAGTTGCGTCAGTCCGAAAGCTGACTATTTCTTCCCCCCCAGCTGAGTTCAACAGTTTGGTCACAGAAATATAGGAGTCTTTGTTTTAATTGTTTCTAAGGATATTGGTGAAAGAGTGGTTTCAGTAATGAGCCATGCCATCCCAGCTGGGTGAAGCAGTGAAACCAGGAAAGGGGTAAGGAGCTATGGTTTTCCAGAGATTGGAGAGCAGAGGTAGTGAGAGCAAAGGCCTGGGAGGCCTGGGAGGATCAGAGATTGTGGTCATCTTCAGATAATAGATAGGAGACAGCCCCATTAGATGATCGTTGCAGGGTATGACCTTGGAAATCCGTGACCATGGAGATGAAGAAGGTGAGGAATTGATAGATTATTGCATGGGTTGTCTAGATGGATACTGAAGTCACTCTGGATGGTGAGAGGACAAAGGATGTGTTAAAGATTGTTGCCGGCTGGGTGCAGTGGCTCACGCTTGTAATCCCAGCACTTTGGGAGGCCGAGGCAGGATCACCTGAGGTCAGGAGTTCGAGACCAGCCTGACCAATATGGTGAAACCCCGTCTCTATAAAAAAAAAATATATATATATATATATGAAAAAAAAAAGATTGTTGCCAAGTGCCCTAGTCATGAATAAGTGTTGTGGAGGGACCAGCGTATTAGTAAAGGGACATCAATGAGAAAAGATAATTGGAGAATATGAAATTCCAAACAAATGAGGCTGTTACATCAGAGGCATTAGGGTGTAATGGTTTAGAAGCATTACAAGAAGGAATAGTCACTCTTTTTGAGTTGCATGCTGTCAATTAGACATTATCTTAATATTTGGTTGAGCCATATGAACTTGTTGATATTTGAGTATTTTGACGTGTAAAAATAGTAATTTCATATGATTTGGCCTCCTACTTTGTGTGCACTAAATCATTCATTCTCACAACTGCTTTCTGAAATGCGTTATCATTTTGCAGCCAAGAAAGTGGAGCCACAGAAATAATAAGTAATTTGCCTAAAGTCATCGGATAAGTCTTGGAGCTCAGCTTCAGATCCAGCAGCCTGGCTTTATAGGCTGCAATTACTCCCTGAGCAGGGAATGCCCACCCTACCCTCACTGTCCTTCAGGCCTTATGGTGTGTGAGGTAGATGAGACCAAACTCCTCTTAAGTATGTAATAAACTGAAATAAATGCTGTAAAGGAAATGAATGTGGTTCACTAGTTAGTTCTGAAGTCTCATTCTCACATACTGAGTGCTTCCCCTCCCCATCTGCGTTCTGTTTCACTTTCAAACTTCTTCTACCTAATTGCAGAGCACTTTCTCTACATTTTGCCTAACTGAAACTTAGCATATCTCTGCTTTCCTTTAGTTTACTGGTAGACAAGTAGGAAAATCGTTCTAGACATTGCATGTACAGGGTTACAAGAGTTTAAAAAGAGCAAGGAAAACAATTCATTCGGTAAATGACAAGACATTTTGTATATAGGGTGTGAACCGGGCTGGTGAGAGAGGTAGAGTACGTAAGAAACAGTGCTAGGATACACCTCAAAAGACTTTTTACCATTTTAAAGACCTTTAACATTATACCGTCTGCTACAGCCAGCCACTGAAAGATTTTAAGAAGCAAAATGCCATGAGGATATTATAGGTAAATGTTGGTACACATGCAATTAAAGGGAAAAAGACTGGAGGTGAGAAGATGGGTTAGGAAGCTGTTGCAGTCATTCATGTGAAGGACTAGGGCTTGGCAGTGCTCCTGCCTGTGTGATTGAAGAGGAGGGCTATATTCACAAGATGTTTGACAGCAAGGATTGGCATGTTTTGGTGTCTCTTAAGAGAATATGGGATGCTAGAACCCATAAGTGAGATCACCGCACAAGGAAAGAAGTCTGTTTGAAAGGAGAGATGAGGAATCCTTTTTCTACATGTTGAATATGAGATGTCTGTAGAATCCAGGTAGAAATACAGGTATGGGACTCAGGAAGGAGGTCTCACAGGAGATGCAGATGAGAATATGTTAGTATATCGCTTAACCTCTCTGAGCTTCACTTCCAAAATTCCAGCTTCCCCTCTCAGCTTCTGTCTTGTAGCCACTCCCTGATCTAAGTTGGTACCAGAGTATAGGGACAGAGAGCTGGATGAATTGTGGCTTTAAACATGCTTTCTTCAGGGTCTCATGCTGTGGAATCACATGAGTATGCATGATATGGTCTAGGATACCTACTAACCCTCAAACTGCTGAAAGGACTCCTCTCCCTGCAACACCATTCCCATAAAAGAGACCAGAATCAGTTCCTAGCAGGCATGAGTGAATGAATGATCACACTGAGGCCTTTGGATATAGGTCATTCTAAAAAGCACCTATATATGCCTTTGGTGGGCCTTGTACAGGTAGGATTATGTTAACCTGTTTGCTGACCTAGATATATGTAGTCCTGATGGGAAGTATGGGTGAGTCATATAATTAGCACACTGACATGGAGTATAGTCAGCAAGTGGAAAAGATGATTAAGTATCTGTAATATAGTTTGACTAAGCAGTAAGTGAATCAGTACAAATATTATTGAGAGGAACCTGGTTCTGACAGAAATAGGGTAGTGATATTGTAGACATATAAAAAATATAGACTAATATGCAAAGTGTGGGGAAAAGGTATCATTCAAACCAGTCTTTTTATGGGCTTAATAAATTTGATAAGGGAATAGGAAGACAGCCAGTCATCTCTTTTGCTTAGGTTGAAATAAACTTGACCCAATAGAGTACCCTAGTTTTGTTCATTTGCCGAATTGACTTAGATGCCAGGGATTTGCATGGGGAAAACTAATGCCATGGCAGGATTACTAGACTGTAAATTCATTAAGAAGTCTGATGATATCATAAGCCGTGACAAGCCTCTGTCTTGCGGCAGCATCGGAAACCTTCCCGTTTGAGTAAGTGCCGCTAATCCGTTTTCTTTCTCTCCATTAGTTATTATAATAACAACAGATTGGCGACACAGCCTCATTTTCTGCCTCTAGTGCTGTCTGCTGCTGGGCACAGCTGCTCCCAGTCATTCTTTCCAGAGTAAATAACGGTTCATATTTCCACGGGCTGTCGCGAGAGCTTTCTGTGCTTATGAAATGAGCCCATGTCACCACCCTGTTGGGAAAGATTGAAGGTATGGGCAAAGCCAAGGAACTGCATGAGAAAGCTAGAGCTTTACCCTCACCCTAAGGTATATTTTTTGCTCTTGAAGACATTTAGATTAACTGGGTGTTAATGATGTGCACTTCCATGAGTGTGAGGCAAGAAAATTCCATCACTTGCATCTGTCTAATGAAGGCCTTTTGCTTCAGAACTTTTTCTTTCATGTTAGATGTAAATAATGAACTCCTTTGTTGTGAGAGGGTTTGTTACAAGGAAGTAAACACTTCAGCAAAGAGCATCTTTTGATCTTCACGCCTTTGGCAATAAAAGCTGAGAGCAGAAATAGGCCAGAGAATTTGGGACAGAAACCACTAAAAGCTTCCCTTTTATCTATTGACAAAATTAGGTGTAGAACTATAAGACTAATGGGTGGAATGACAATTATTGAGAAAGATGAAGGGCAAAATGAGGCCACCTGAATAATAAAAGCTAAGATTTAGATTTTGTGATCTGCTTTAAAACTCAGTGAATTCTCTGAAAAACTAGGAGTATTATATAGAAACATCATAAACAAAATGAATAAAAGTGTTTTTTTCTCTCTGTCTCTCTTCCTGTGACCTCATTAGTGGGTGTTAAAAAAATTTAGTCATTTGAGAATACATGAATAAGAACACGGATTTTCTGTGTGTGTATGCAAAATTGCAAAAACTGGTATGTTTTAATGCCTGAATTCTGTGACTCTTGTCTCATTACGATTGCTAATTCAATCTTATTCTAAATAATAAACCAAATATTCATATAAAATAGAAACCTAAAATATGCAGTTATAAATACATATGAAAATTCTTCTCTCTTTTTTCTCACTTATTTTGAAAGTTTTAAGTTTTATTGCCAGGTTTTATTGGTAGAAATCTAATGTTGCTTTATTTCATGATAACTTATTGACATCCTCCCTTCAGATCTTATAGAATTTATACTCACATCCTATAGGTAAGTAAATAGATTGAGGAGGAAAACCACCTGTAAGAGGAATAATAAACACACTTCAAACCTGGTGAAAAATAAATGGATCTGCGCTCAAAAACCTGTTTAAGCTCACTTTTTTCCCCCAGTTTGAGTAGCTTTATAATGAAGGCAGAGATTGGGATGCAAATATCATGTTAGATACGAAATACCTGTATTCCTAGGCTTGGTGTTTATTGTTGGTGGGGGTGGAGGAATGGTTGCTTTAAGTTTTAGGTTTTCTTGATAGACAATATATAATTGACAAATAACTTTTGAAAGATCTTGTGTAGTTTTCTATTTTATTTTATCCCGCTTTTTCCTGTAGCCCGCAGTTCCAAATAGCTGGCTGAATTGCTGTGTGATAAAAGGAAATCTGAGACTATGTACCAATTCCTTCCAAGTTTAAGAACTAGAAGGTTCTCTGAATATTTTTCAGAGGCAGACTGGGGAACTATGTTTCTTTTTAATGGTCTTTTAATTTGAAAGTTAAACTAAATCCTTCTAATTGCTTGTAGCTATTGGACAATGTGAGTATTTCCATTGGATAATATGAAGAGGACAATTTATCATTGAAGGACTTGTCATTTTTATCTTAGCCAAATAGGTTGCCAGTATATACAGTTCATGCTTTCAAGCACAGGTTGATTTATTATGGTTTGGACCTGCAGTTTTTAGCAGGGATCACAGTCAGGATTTTTCTTTGTAAATTTAGTAAAGCTCATTTCTTACCTTATTGACTGTCACTATCAGGTCAAACAACTTGGAAATAACTCCTACTTGGAAGGAAAAAAACCTGTTTTATGACATGTAGTTAAAATTCATTTACTTGTATTCAAATACAGATAATAATTTAGTCCTCAGGAGACAAAATGAACTAATAATGAATGAAGTGAGCTTCAAGGAGATATTGAACATTTCCATATTCTCTTTCCCATCCCATGGCACGGGCTCTTGTTTCTGCCATACGTAGGTGGATTCACTCTGAACTCTGTAAACCTAGGTGTGTTATTTGACCTTTTTAAATGTGCAAAACCAGAAAATAATACCATTTTCACAAGTTCATTAAGACATATTTATGACAAAAGAGCCACAGTCATTAATTACAATTAATAAAATGGAGTGTCTGCTAATGTTTCTTCCAGGGACTGTACTGAGCATCTTATATTATCTAGAGGAAGCCCTGCGAAGTTCCTTTCACCTAGCAGGCATTCAAATTTCACCTGCTTCTGTTCTTCCCCACTCCAATCTACCATATTCCTTGGGTAAAAGGAGTTTCTCTTATTTGTTCACATATTATTTCATCCTTCATTCATGCATCCGTTCAACAAATACATACTAAACTCCTTCTAGTTCCAGGAACCTTTGTAAGTGCTGTGGATATAACAATGAACAGGAAAGACACAGTCCAAGTGGTCAAATGTTCTAGTGCGGGAGACTGACTAGAGACAGGCAGATGAATATATAATATGATACTTAAGGCCGGGCGCAGTGGCTCACGCCTGTAATCCCAGCACTTTGGAAGGCCGAGGTGGGCAGATCACCTGAGGTCAGGAGTTCAAGACCAGCTTGACAAACATGGTGAAACCCTGTCTCTACTAAAAATACAAAAATTAGCTGGGCGTGGTGGCTGGCGCCTGCAATCTCAGCTACTCAAGAGGCTGAGGCAGGAGAATTGCTTCAACCTGGGAGGCAGAGGTTGCAGTGAGCCAGGATCGTGCCATTGCACTCCAGCCTGGGCAACAGAGCACAACTCCATCTCAAAAAAAAAAAAAAAAAAGAAACTTCATGTGGAAATACATGCTATGACAAAAAGAAACTAGGGTAAACAACAGAAAGTAACCACAGAACTGAGAGGCATAGAGGAAGAGAGGATTCTATTTTAGAGAGTTCTAAGAAAGGGACATCTCAGCAGTCCTGAGTATATACTCATATCAAGGTCATTCTAAAGGTGACATTCTTACTCAAATTGAGAAGTCATATATACAGTGAGTTGTAGAAGGAAAGTTTAGAAAAATCAACATCATCCATTATTGAATATTTTCTTTGGGCTAGCAAGGAATCAGTAATACAGTGTCTCTTTTTTTTATAGACAGAGTTTTGCTCTATTGCCGAGGCTGCAGTGCAGTGGCACCATCTCAGCTCACTGCAACCTCTGCCTCCCAGGTTCAAGTGATTCTCCTGCCCCAGCCTCCCGAGTAGCTGGGGCTACAGGCACGTGCCACCATGCCCAGCTAATTTTTGTATTCTTAGTGGAGATGAGGTTTTCCCATATTTGCCAGGCTGGTCTCACACTTTTCACCTCAGGTGATCTGCCTGCCGTGGCTTCCCGAAGTGCTGGGATTATAGGCGTGAACCACCAGGCCTGGCCCAGTGTCTCTTCTCATAGATATAAAGCACTTAGAAGGCTGAACATAGCCTTATACTGTATGCTGCTATTAGTCTACTTGAAGAGAGTAAAAAGATACTGTGGCCTATATACTACACATTCCTGCTTATAACCAAATAATTACACAGAATTCATACATAAAGAATAAAATTGAATAGGGATGTCTATTTTTATTGGATGTTATAGGTAAGTTATTAAACTATGTCCAAAAGAAACTCACCCATATCATGAACTTAGAAACAGTAACCCCTCCTCTCCCTGCAAGAGAATTGCAGCCAAACTACTAATAGGACCCATGGTGGACATGCACGTTACTTCAGTAACTAGCAGTCTAGTCCAGTGGTTTTTCTTACACCACTTTAACGATATCACTTTATTTTCTTGTAGCTTGCATGATTTGCAGCAAGAGGTTTGTCATAATATTTATCGTTGTTCCTCTGCATATGCATTTTTTTAAACTGCCTACCTTCAAGATTTCTTCTTTAGTTTTAGTTTTCACCAGTTTGAATATGATATGATTTTATTATTTTATTGTTGTTACTTACCCTACTCAGAATTCTTTGGGTTTCTTGGACCTGTGGTTTGATGTCTTTGATTATTTTGTAGAAGATATTTGACCATTATCCCTTCAAATATTTCAGTTCTTTCCTCCTGCTCAGTTGTTTTCTCTGGCTTCCTACATTGCCCCAGTCTTTCTAATGATCACCTGATGCGGTCCAAGGAGAAGAGTGTGTGAGTGAGTTTGATCTCCCTGTGTGACTGCATCTTGCAGGAGTTTTATCCTCTTATTCTAACCTATGATCACCCTTTAGCAAATACTTAGATATATAGGGAATATTTCTTTTTTTTTTTTTTTTTTTTTTTTTTTGAGACAGAGTCTTGCTCTGTCACCAGGTTGGAGTGCAGTGGCACGATCTCAGCTCACTGCAACCTCCGCCTCCTGGGTTCAAGCAATTCTTCCACCTCAGCCTCCCAAGTAGCTGAGACCACAGGCGCATGCTACCACACCCAGCTAATTTTTTTGTATTTTTAGTAGAGACGGGATTTCACCGTGTTGGCCAGGATGGTCTCGATCTCTTGACCTCGTGATCTGCCCACGTCAGCCTTCCAAAGTGCTGGGATTACAGGTGTGAGCCACCGCACCCGGCCTAGGGAATACTTCTTAACTACTAGTTGTACCTAGGGTCTGTATGTTCGGATTTACTGCTTTTTTTTTCGTTTTGGATAGAACAGTACAAACATTGTCATGGAGGGATAAAGCACCCTGGTGTGCACTATACATAGTTCCCTTGCAAGAGACATAGTGCTGGAGGAACAGGCAGGCAGCACAGCCTGGAAAGAAAGGTTATAGCACAGTGGAGCTGATGCTTCATCCTGGGAGCAACGGGGAAGTCAGAAAAGAGACTTAGACCAGGAAATAACATTAACAGCTTTCCACTTAGAAAGGTTAATCTAGTAGCTGAATGAAGGACAAATTAGGAGGACAGAGAGATCTGAAGCAGAGAAACAAAGTGAGGGTATTTCTGTGGTTCAGAAAGGTATGCTGGAGACATATGGGCACTAGAAATGGAGTCAGAGTTGGATAGAGTAGCTGTGAGAGATGCCAAGGAAGACAACCAATATACCTAAATTACTTGTTTTCATGGGAATGTAAACAAGTCATTACCTCTAAAAAGAATAAAATTATTTAGTGTCTCTATGAAATAATTTTCCATAACAAAAAAATTAGTTGATTTTTTTCACATACGGGCCCTAAAATGTATAGTACAAACAGTATCCAAGGTTATTTAAATTCTAAATTTTATCAGAAAAATAAGAGAATGGAACCATTTGGATGGAGCAAGACACTGCTGACATCAGGACTACTGGGTCAGTTCCTTCATGAACTAGTTAACGTACTTTGTCTGGTGGCCTGAACCTAGGCAGTCATTTACAAGTATGCATTAAATAAGAGAGATCTCTTACCATTACTAGGGAGCCAGTTTAAAGCACATAATATGCATATATACATCATTAACCTAAAAGAAAAAATTACAGGAAAAATAGAAACAGGCCAGAATTTCCATGTGCAAGTTATTATGCCAGATGGTCCTCTTTAAGATTAATATTCTGTTTTGAAGTTCCTCATAATTCCACCTAAAGTCATTCTTTACATAAAACAAGAAATGAACATTTCAAAAGAAAACACTTTTAGAGCCCTACCTCTGGAAAGTATTATAAATAAAATTTTAATAGTAAAGCATTTAGAATTTATAGACTAAGAATAGTATATAAAAATAAAATGTCATCTTCAGTAATTCCCTCATGGAAACAAAATAAAAAATTTCAAATCCAACCATCTCCAAAAAAACATTTAAGTTTAAAAATAAATGAATCCAGCAATCCCACTACTGGATACATATCTAAGGGAATAGAAATTAATATGCCAAAGAGACATCTACCCTCCCAGATTTATTGCAGCACTATTCACAATAGCCAAGATAGAGAATCAACCTCAGTGTCCATCAGTAGACGAATGGATAAAGAAAATGTGGTATATGTACACAATGGAGTACTGTTTAGTCGTTAAAAAATGAAATCTTGTCATTTGAGGCCACTGGGATGAGCCTAGAGGGCATATTGTTAGGTGAAATAAGCCAGGCACGGAAGGATGAACACCGCATACTCTCATTCGTATGTGGAAGTTAAAAAGTTGATCTCATAGAAGTAGGAAGTAAAGGCTGGGAACCAGCCTTCCTGAACTGACTTAGGAAGAGTCAGGCCCTCCATCCCTCTGGCGTCCATGGGGTCCATGTCTGTCACGGCATCCAGCGCTTTGCTATCGTTCCTTATTTGCATGTCCTGTTTCCCTGGCCACTCTTACTAGTATTCCTAGCACTAACAATGATACATAATTGGTACTTAATGCAGATTTAATGTATGTATGAATCCCCATTTTACAAGTGGAAAATTGAGAGTTTCCATAATTTGTTCAACATTGTGCCTTCAGCACTGTTTGAAAAAAATTAGTTGAAATTGGTGTTTAAACCTGGTCTGCCTGATTCCAAATTGCATGTTGTTTTCTCATCTTTACCCAAAAGAGGAAGAAATGTGTAAAGGAGTTTATTCATACACGCACATGTATAAATACTAGTGAAGTTTCGTGAGATGACATTGCAGAGCCAAGCATGGCCAGGCATGGTGGCTCACACCTGTAATCCCAGCAAGGCAGGAGGATCACTTGAGGCCAGGAGTTCACGACCAGCCTGGGTAACGTAGTGAGATCCTTCCTCTACAAAAAATTAAAACACAAAGAAAAGCCAAGCATAATTATTTTTGTATTTTATTTTTCTGATAAATATATGTTCTTTTAGTTGTTTATAAATATACATAAGTAGAAGTTCATGCTTTTGTGACAATTGTTAGTCTTGTTTCCATATAATCTTATCATTAGCTTATAAAACTAAAGCAATATAAATGATATATACTCGATATATATACGTTAGTATATGTTCTTTAATAGTATTATCTATATGCATACATTTCTTCATCTCTTGGTACCATATCTTTCTTTATGCCTGTCATCCTTATACATTTTGCATCTACCAATTTAATCTGCGCCTATGTATTTATGAGTGAAGAGCGAAATTTCATTCAGCTAATTTTTTTTTTTTTTGAGACAGGCTCGCACTCTGTTGATGAGGCTATAGCGTGCAGTGGTGCATTCATGGCTCAAACACACCATCAGCCTCCTGGGCTCAGGTAGTCCTCCCACCTTAGCCTCCTGAGTGGCTGGGACTACAGGCACATGCCACCACCCCCAGCTAATCTGTAGATTTTTTTTATAGATTAAGAGTTTCTCACTCTGTTGCCCAGGCTGGTCTTGCACCCCTGGGCTCAAGCATTCCACCTGCCACAGCCTCCCAAAGTGCTGGGATTACAGGTATGAACCATCACTAATTTCTAAAAGTGTTTTTGAATCACCAAAGTGCTTAATCATGGAAGTAACCAGACCACCATTCATTTGCATGATTCTGTTAATGCCATATGTAGTATTTCATAGAATGATCCTTCCTCACTTTTCAAAAATGTGCTTATAAAATTTGTGATGACAATTGAACAACCCAACCCTATGAAATGGTAATTTATGCAGCAATAAAAAAATAAATAATTTATATAATGTAGGCTTACAGCTGAAGACAGCTGTGTTAAACATGTTTTTTAGTCTCTTACATCAAAGTAATACATATAGTGCTGTATGAAAATGTGTAAGGCGGACGTCTTCGAGGTGCCCACATATTAGCTCTGCTTTTGTACCCACTGTGTGAATATGAGGGAAGTCATTGTTCTGTGTCCATCAGTAATAAATGCAATGATACAGATATCAAAAATGCCTTTCTTTCAGATGGTGCAAAATCTTTTTAAAGTTATTATCTCACTTGCCTTCAACACCCTTTGAAAAAAATTTTCTCAGGGACATTGTTCTCTGACTTCTTTGAATTATTGAAAGAGCCAGAAAATCTCTCTAGCATTAATGTAAAGACTTGGAAGTACCAGCCAGGTGCAGTGGCTCACACCTGTAATCCTAGCACTTTGGGAGGCCGAGGAGGGCAGATCACGTGAGGTGAGGAATTCAAGACCAGCCTGGCCAACATGGTGAAAACCTGTCTCTACTGAAAAAAAGAAAATACAAAAATTAGCCAGATGTGGTGGCAGGTGCCTATAATCCTAGCTACGTGGGAGGTCGAGGCAGGAGAATTGCTTGAATCTGTGAAGTGGAGGTTGCCGCACCACTGTACTCTAGCCTAGGCAACTGAGTGAGACTCAGTCTCGAAAGAAAGAAAGAAAGAGAGAGAGAGGGAGGGAGGGAGGAAGGAAGGAAGGAAGGAAGGAAGGAAGGAAGGAAGGAAGGAAGGAAGGAAAAAGAAATGGAAGCACCACATTATTTACCTAAAATCTGCATTCCCAACTCTTCAGACCCCAATATTCCATGTAACTCTTCCTGTAGCTAGCAAGAAAAGTAAAAGCAGAGGATGAAAGCAAAGGAGAATGGACGATGAAATAATCTCATAATGTAGAATAACTTGCCAAAAGAAGTAATAGCACAGATTTGGTCACAAAACAGGCTAGAAGAAGCCTGGGAGAGGAAAACATCCTATACTGCAACATATAAATCAGTTACCTAATAGATTTTTAATGTTTTGTTTTATTGGTTAATCTCCTAACTTCTGTGATATGTCAATCAGCATAAAAACTGATGTATATGTGTGTGTGTGTGTATGTGTGTTCAGCTACAAAGGTAAAAGAATTTCAGGTGCTCAGGTATGAAATAATTGATCCATAGTTCTGGAAGTACATCACAAATTGGCTTAAGCAGAATTTTTAAAAAGTGAAATTGGAATGTGATTGGGAGCCAAAGCTGCATTCTTTAAGTATAATTTTACTAGCAGCTCTTCATTTATTTATTATGTAGGATGTCCTGTCAAACCAAATTAAAGGCTAGATATTGTCTTCTCCACATGTAATCTAGAGTCAGAATGAAAAACCACATAATGTATTCTTAGGATTAAACCATTTATTACTGACAGATAATGACAGAGCAAAAACAGGAGGCACCAGTTAGTCTGCATTAGCTCATGAGCCTAGATAACTCTTTGTGAACTCTAAAGATTTGTGATTTTCTATCACTTGCATTAACTTTCTGATAGATTTCTGATGTGGTCAGTGGTCCTTTAGCGACTGGTCACTGAAACACATTCTGCACACTGCCAAGAGGCATCTACCCATAGAAGATTTTGCCCAAAATTTCCCCCTTCAAGTGCTTTTTAGAAAGAATGAGCACCTTTGCCAAATCTACTAAGCCTCCTCTCTGGCCAGTTACTTTGGCTACTGTCGGGGATGGAATACTAGCATGAAGGAAGATGTGTAGTAAAAATAGAAAGATCTATGTTTTACTCAGAATTCTGCTGGGTTGAGAAGGTGAGATAAGTATATGATAAAATCAAGGATCATATTCAGCTAATATTTACTGAGTACATTCTTTGCTGCCAAATATCAGCCCCAAAGCACAGTATATAGAACAAAAGCTGAAATAGTCCTATAATTCTCTGCACTTAAGGAATAATGCATTTAAATCTGAATGCCATATTTTAAAAGAAATATGAACAAACACTTGATAACAAAAATATTAACAAACACATTCATGGACAACTGGAATTCTCAGATTAAATAAACTGAGGATATTGCTCTTAGAAGAAAAGATACAGTGGAAATGAGATAACTTCTATTAAAAATAAACACTTAAAGGGGTTGCCATGAGGAAGTTATAAGGAGCTGGGTATGAGGTATATATGGTTAGAAGTTGCATATTCAACTTGTCCTTTTTTAATTTAAAACACAGTCTAGATGCAGTGGCTCATATCTGTAATCCCAGCACTTTGGAGGCTAAGGCGGGCCGATCACGAGGGCAAGAGATTGAGACCAACCTGGCCAGCATGGTGAAACACTGTCTCTACTAAAAAATACAGGCACCTGTAGGTCCAGCTACTCAGGAGGCTGAGGCAGGAGAACCGCTTGAATTCGAGGCAGAGATCGCGCCACTGCGCTCCAGCATGGCGACAGAGCAAGACTCCATCCCAAAAAAGAAAAAGGCAAAAAAAAAAAACCCCGCGGACTACTAGAAATAAAGTTGATACGTTAATTGGAGTAAAGAGAAGGTTGAATGAAAAATCATCCTAGGGGGTCAAACGTTATTTTAAAAGGTAGAAAACTGCAGTTTGTTCTCTAATATGATAGTTAGTGTCAAGAAAGTGAGCTAGGGCCTGTCATGGTGGCTCACACCTGTAATCTCAGCACTTTGGTAGGCAGAGGCGGGCAGATTGCTTGAGCCCAGGAGTTCAAGACCAGCCTGGACAATATGGCAAAACCTCATTCCTATAAAAAATACAAAAACTAGCCAGGTGTGGTGGTGCATGCCTGTGGTCCCAGGTACTAGAGAGGTGAAGGTGGGAGGATCGCTTGAGCCCGGGAGGCAGAGGTTGCAGTGAGCCAAGATCGTACCACTGCACTTCAGCCTGGGTGACAGCAAGACCCTGTCTCAAAAAACCAAGGTGAGCTTGCCAAACCATACTTTTTAAATTAAAGTCTGATAGTTCTCTTCAATCTTTGAGTTTCTTTTATAATCACAAGAAAAGGCTTTTTTTTTTTTTTTTGAGATGGAGTCTTGCTCTGTCGCCCAGGATGGAGTACTCTGCCTCCCAGGTTCAAGTGATTCTCCAGCCTCAGCCTCCCGAGGAGCTGGGATTACTGGTACCCACAACCACACCCAGCTAGTTTTTATATTTTTAGTAGAGATGGGGTTTCCCCATGTTGGTCAGCCTGGTCTCAAACTCCTGACCTCAGGTGATCCACCTACCTCGGCCTCCCAAAGTGCTGGGATTACAAGTGTGAGCCACCACACCCATCCTGAGAAAAGCTTTTTTAAGTTCTCTTGGATATATCCATAAAACACACTGGAGGTCAACGTCAGTATGACCACAGAACACATTTGTATCATAATACTTTGATATTAATAGGACTTCACGAGATACGGTTTGCACATGCACCCAAGTCAACAGCAAGAAGTGTATTCACAGATGAATTAATGTGTATAAGATATTAAAATTTGTTTCGCTGTGTTTTAAGTGTTATAAGAGGACAAAAGATAGAGAATTTAAATCGTTTTTTAATAAGAACCAGATATCTCAAATGTGTTCAAATTATAAGATGTAAAAATAGCTTACATCAACAGACTGATTGGAAGATGTTGCCCATGCATTGTTCTATAAATTGAATGGGATACATCCCACGAAGCTTGTGGCATCAGATATGCCCTCCACCTCATTGCCATAAAGACATATCATTGTAAAATAAAGAGAATAATAAGTGTGTTTCAGGAGTTGTCTTCATTTTTTTTAAATAAAGAAAAAGATATATCACTGGCATACATGATTTTTAACAAGACATTTTTAGACATAACTAGTAAAGGTTAGTTTTTCTAAAAGTTCATAACAAAAGAAATAAAAGAGGGCAAGAGTTACAGGGCTTATATGGTGTTGGTTAGTATATTTTTATTTTTTTAATGGGGAGAATTAGATACTAGTATGTCAAAAAGAATTACAAATTGCAGATGGAGAAAAGAAACTGGTAATGATCAAATGAAGTGGTGATGGTATGGGCCTAAGAACTCAAGTAGGAGCAGAATCGCTCTTCCTCTAGTGGTGCTAAGCAGGGGATACTTTTGCCCCACCCCAGGGGCTGGTAGTAAGTATTATATGGCATCTAGTGAGTAGAAGCCAGGGATTCTGCCAAATATCTGCAGTGCACAGGACAACCCTCCACAGCAAAGAATTATTCAGACCAAAATGTCTATAGTGCCAAGGTAGAGAAACCCTGATCTAGTTAGGAGGACAAGAAAATATTAGGAGAGTATACAAAGAAATATTTAGGCCAGGTGCAGCAGCTCATGCCTATAATCCCAGCCCTTTGGGAGGCTGAGGTAGGAGGACTGCTTGAGCCCAGGAGTTTGAGACCAGCTTGGGTAACACAGTGACACCCCATCTCTATAAAAAAATAGAAAAATTAGCCAGCTGTGGTGGCATGCACCTGTAGTCCCATCTACTCAGGAGGCTGAGGGAGGAGGATCACTTAAGCCAAGGAAGTTGAGGCTGCAGTGAGCCAAGGCCATGCCACTGCACTTCAGCCTGGCAGACAGAGCAAGACCCTGTCTCTTAAGGGGGTAAAAAAAAAAAAAAAAAAGTCCAAGCGCAGTGGCTCACACCTGTGATCCCAGCATTTTTGGAGGCCAAGGTGGGTGGATCATTTGAGGTCAGGAGTTCGAGACCAGACTCACCAACATGGTGAAACTCTGCCTCTACTAAAAATACAAAAATTAGCCAGGCGTGGCAGCAGGCACCTGTAATCCCAGCTACTTGGGAGGTGGAGACAGGAGAATCTCTTGAATCCAGGAGTCAGAGGTTGCAGTGAGCCAAGATCATGCCACTGCCCACTCCAGCCTACGTGACAGAGCAAGATTCTGTCTCAAAAGAAAGGAAAAAGAAAGAAAAATATTTAAGTGCAAGAGATTATTTAAACTAAGGGAGCTTGAACCCTCTGGCCTTAATCTTATTAAAAGAGCCACACATCTGACAAGACTAACAATTCTGTTATTAACATGACCCAAACTCACAATTAGTTTAGCACAGTCCCAAGACCTCAGTTCTTTTCTTCACAGGTGCATGTAATGAAACTTTGAAATTCCATTTTAAATTGCGTGCATATGTCCAATGAACAAGTCAGCAAAAAAAAAAAGTTTTTATTAACTTAAAAACAAAACTCTAGCAGTAAACATTTCATTAACTTGATCTGGCAAACAATAATGCACATAGTTCTAGAACAGAGCTGCTGTCTCTCATCCTGTTGGATTCTTGAAAGATGTTGAAGTTAGTGTTCTTCCAGGCCATCAATCTGTTTTTTAAGAATAGCTATATTTTTTCTAATCAAATGAAAGTAAAAAAGCTGGCACACCAAAATCTAAGAATAAGCTGTAATGTCATTACTTGTCAATACATAACTGTTTAAGATTCTTGTTTTTACTATTCTTCTGTTTCAATAACATTTTTTTCTGTAAGTGAAAAAAACTAAAAGAATTATGGGATCTTTTATCTTTATTTTAATCCAACCCATATATTCTTTTCAGAAAGCCTGAAATTTGGCCGGGCACAGTGGCTCACGCCTGTGATCCCAGCACTTTGGGAGATTGAGGTGGGTGGATCAGAAGGTCAGGAGACCAAGACCATCCTGGCTAACAAAATAAAACCTAGTCTCTACTAAAAATACAAAAAAATAAATAAATAAATTAGCCAGGCACAGTGGCACACACCTGTAGTCCCAGCTACTCAGGAGGCTGAGACAGGAGAATCACTTGAACCCAGGAGGGAGAGGTTGCAGTGAGCCGAGATCACGCCAGTGCACTCCAGTCTAGGTGACAAAGCGAGACTCTGTTTCAAAAAACAAAACAAAGCAAAACAAAAGTCTGAAATTTATCTTCCATTCGTTAGGTTTCTCTTATGAGAAACATTTTGTTTTAAAGGCCATTTCCAAAGTCTGATTGTGTATTTTTGGTTTGATTCTGACTGGCAGTTAGATGGTACAAACAAAAAAGGAACTAATCCTTTCTGTTTGCTCCCTTTAAACATAAAAAGCATCATCTGGATTGCCTCTATAATTTTTACAGAAACACAATATAGTAACACTTAAAATTCCACCATTGGCCCATTGTTCTCGGACTCAGTTCTTTCCATGGTAATTTTTACTCTAAATCTGGCAGGTGCCTTCATTCCCCTGGCTTCTGCCTTGGTTTCTATTAAAGCTTATTTCAGCATTCAGAGTAATTGGGAACTTTCTGTTTTCAAATGTCTGTACAGAATTATTAGAAGTGTAGTGTGACTGTGTCTGCACCTTCAGCGCAGGTACGTTTTTTATGGACTGCAAAGGAAAAATTAGGAATTATTTTTCTCAAATCTTTCCAGCTAATAAACTTACTTAGCATTTGTCTCATAATTCGAAGTTCATAGGGTGCTTTCATATACATTATCTTGTTTGGACCTAGCAACAACTGTATGACATGGGTATTATTATCATTTTCTTGGAGATAAATTAAGTGTAAATTTAGTGAGGCTTATGACTCCAAAGCTCGCAAAGCCAACCTGTGTTCTGATTCCTGCTTTGTATGCTCTGGTCTGAGTTCTGCTCTGCTTTTTCAGGGACCCTTGACTGCATGTCCAGTATTCTAGGCACTAAATGTGGAGATGGGGGTGAGGGAAGAGGAGGGAAATAAGAAAATCCCCCAGATAAGAAGACTATCACTTCCCATTCTAATATCTAGCAACCCAATTATTGTGTCCCCCACATTTTCTGGAGACCCATCACTACAGCGCTCTGTCTGGATATTTTCCTCACTTGACTCCAGCCCTGACTCCATTTCCTTATTGGAGCTGTGACATTGTTATCTTAGTCCTCCTGTTCCTTCAGTTTCACTGCTCTTGCAGCTACTCTGCCTTTAGTTTTAAATATTTTCAGATAGTCAAAGTGTTACATTCAAAGCAATTTTTTCAAATTACTCAATTTAGTATCTTCCTCAATATTTTTTTTTTTTGGCGGAAAAATACCTAAGGAACAAACTAAGGTAATCCTGTTTAATATGCTAATATGTTATTGACATGTTAATATTAAAAATTAGACATTGATAGAAAGGAAAATGGAAATAAATTTTTACTTACTCAGACCAGTTTCATTAAATCTCATTATTGTATGTAGTCAATGTTAAGATTTCAAGTGTATTTTAAAACTGGAGTAGTTCTTTCCTTAGTTCCAAAGCACCTGGTACTTGCTTAAAAGTGCAAGAGATAATTATACCCACCAAAAGCAATAATTCCAGTGGTTTGTTTCTGACTGTAATATTAAGAAGTATGAGTCTTTAAATCCCATAAAATGACTATTTTTGCAATTCTCTGTTTGCCTATGTGTGTTGGTTTGAGAAAGAGAAATATATTGAACTTATATTTACTCGGCAGCCATTGTATGCCAGATACTGCCTAAGCTCTAGAAATACAATAATGAACAGAACAGAAAGGCCAGTCCTGACAGAATTCTCACTGGGTGGTAGAGAGGGTAGTCAAGAGAGGAGAGAGAGGCAACGTTAAACAGAAAGACATAGACATCCTGTTTCTATATCAGGACTTGAACCAGAAGCCACAGATTACCAACTGAACCATGGCACCCAGTCATCAGAGAACTTAACATTGATCCGTTCATCTATCCGTTCACAGCTTACGTTGAGATCCTTATGCCTTTAGGCACTTGCTGAGTGCTGAGGACATAACAAAGTCAACATAAAATGTTCAGCCCCCTTACCCAGATTATACCTTCTCTCAACTTAAAATCAAACCAGCAAATGTTTATTAAATGATTATCTATTATGTGATCCAATGGTGGTTTTCAGTCATGGCCACAATTAGAATTACTGGAGAGCCTTTAAATAATACCAATTTTTGTACTTCACTTAAAACCAATTAAATCAGAACCTTAAAGATGACATCCTGGCATCAGTATCGTTCCAAAGCCCCCAGTATAACTCTGATATGCAACCAGAGTTGAAAACCAATTTCCTATCAGGTGCCCATAGAGGGAGAAAAAGAAAATGTAAGAAAAAAAATTTACCTATATTTGTAAAAAAAAAAAACAAACCTTTCTGGAATTCCATAAAGAAGGTGGAAGAAGCAAACATTCAATTTTCCTTCTTATTTTCTCCAACAGATAAATATTTGTTGACTCTATCTATGCAGAGAGCAAATGAAAAAAACATAAAATATGCTCCTTCCCTCAAGGAGCTTAAAAATCTGTTCCTTCCCTCAAGGAGCTTAAACTTTGGTTGGAAATAAAAGGCGGGGACTTTTGAGAATTAAATAAAAATACAAGTACTCCAGAAATATCCTCAAATGACAAACACGCTCATAATCTGGTCCATGAGTTCTTATAAGGACAAATATTACTGGGGGTCAGAAGCTTTTCCTGATATAAGACCAAAAAAATTTCTCCCGTCTCCCCACATAAGGGATTATAACAGGAAATATGCTCATTCTCATTCGTTATGCCATAGAAAATTCCCACTGATTTAAAAATAAGCAGCCTATTCTTCTTTAAAGAGAGAATGTTCTCATTAGAACTGTATGAGTATTTCAAATGACCGATCTACCTATTTGTGAATTGTGAGGCCTCCTTTCAGGGGTACACACCTTTCCAAAGGTTTTAAAACATTCAGTGAATGTCCCTCATGAAGTTTTAGGAGTAATAACAGTAATTGTTCCAAGGGATATTCCTGTTGCCCAAAATATATGAAGTGATTTTATAATTTTTTAATGGATTTTAAATTTATCTTTTTTATGTTTATATATTTAGGAGGTACAAGTACAAATTTCTTACATGCATATATTGCATTATGGTGAAATTTGGGCTTTTAGTATACCCATCACCCGAATCACAGATGTTATACCCAATAGGAAATTTTTCAACCCTCACCGCCCTGCCACCCTCCTACTTTTTGCAGTCTCCAGTGTCTGTTATTCTACTCTATATGTCCACGTGTATCCATTGTTTATCTCCTACTTGTAAGTGAGAACACGCTGTACTTGACATTCTGTTTCTGAGTTATTTCACTGAAGGTAATGGCCTCCAGTTTCAACTATGTTGCTGCAAAAAGACATGATTTCATTCTTTTTTTATAGCCAAGTAAGTAGTATTCTATGGTGTGTATATACGTGTATATATATATATATATGTATGTACATGTATGCATATACCACTTTTTCTTTATCTAGGCCTCCATTAATGGACACTTAGGTTAATTTCATATCTTTGCTATTGTGAATTATGCTGTGATAAAAATACAACTGCAGGTATCTTTTTGATATAATGATTTCTTTCCCTTTGGATATACACCTCAGTAGTGAAAATGCTGGATCAAATGGTAATTCTACTTTTAGTTGTTTGAGAAACCTCGACACTGTTTTTCATAAAGGTTGTACTAATTTACATTCCCACCAACAGTATATAAGTGTTTCCTTTTCTCTGCATCCTTGCCAACATCTGTTGTTTTTTGACTTTTTAATAATAGCTATTCTGACTGATGTAAGGGAGTAGCATGGTTGTAATGTGCATTTCTCTGATAATTAGTAATGTTGAGAATGTCTTCATGTTTTTGGCTGCTTGTGTTCCTTCTTTTGAAAAATATCTGTTCACATTTTTTGACTACTTTTAAATGGGGTTATTTGTTTTTTTCTTGTTGTGTTGTTTGAGTTCCCTGTAGATTCTGGATAATAGCCCTTTGTCAGATGCATAGTTTGCAAATATTTTTTCCTATTCGATAGATTGTCTGTTTACTCTGTTGACTGTTTCTTTTGGTGTACACAAGCTTTTTACTTTAATTAAGTCCAATTAGTTTTGTTTTTGTTGTGTTTGCTTTTGAGGAATTGGTCATAAATTCTTTGCCTAGGCCAATGTCTAGAAGCGTTCTTGTTAGTTTTTTTTCTAAGATTTTTATAGTTTCAGCATTTAGATCTTTGATTTATCTTCAGTTAATTTTTGTACATGGTAAGCAGCATGATCCCACTTCCATTCTTTTGAATGTGACCCTCCAATTTTCCCAGCACCATTTACTGAATAGTTCGTCATTTTCTCAATGTATATTTTTGTTGACCTTGGCAGAGATCACTTGGTTGTAGATATGTGGCCTTATTTCTGGGTTCTCTCTTCTGTTCCACTGATCTACGTAACATTTCTATACCAGTACCATACTATTTTGGCTACTATAGTCTTATATAATTTTAGTAAGGTAATGTGATGCCTCCAGTTTTGTTCTTTTTGCTTAGGATTTCTTTGGCTATTTGAGCTCTTTTTTGGTTCCATATGAATTTTAGGATTGTTTTTTCTACTTTGATGAAAAATGACATTGTGATCTGATAGAGATTACATTGAATCTGTAGACTACTTTGGGCGGTGTAATCATTTTAATAATATTGATTCTTGAATCCATGAGCATGGAATGTTTTTCCATTTATTTATGTCATCTATGACTTCTTTCAGTTTTGTGGCCTGAAACTTTACTAGTTAATTTGTCAAATCTAAGAGTTTTTTGGTGGAGTCTTTAGGGTTTTTAGATATAAAATTATATCACCAGCTAACAAGAATAATTTGACTTCCTCTTTTCCAATTTGAATGCCTCTTATTTCGTTCTCTTACCCGATTGCTCTGGTGAGGATTTTTATATTGAATAAGAGTGGTAAAAGTGGGCATCCTTGTCTTGTTTCAGTTCTTAGACATAATGCTTTCAACTTTTCCCCATTAAGTATGATATTGGCTGTGGGTTTGTCATATACGGTCTTTATTATGTTAATGTATGTTTCTAGTTCGTTGAGAATTTTTATCATAAAGGGATACTGAATTGTATCAAATGTTTTTTCTACATCTATTAAGATAATATGGTTTTTGTCCTTAATTCTGTTGATGTGACATAGCATGTTTATTGATGTACATATGTTGAACCATCCTTGCATCCCTGGGATAAATTCTACTTGATCGTGGTATATTATCTTTTTGATGTACTGTTTGATTTGATTTACTGGTATTTTGTTGATTATTTTTGTGTCTGTGCTAATCAGGATGTGTTTCATGTGTGTCCTGTCTGGTTTTGGCATCAGGGTGATACTGGCCTTATAGAATAAGTTTGGGGAGAATTCCTTCCACCTTGATTTTTTTGGACAGCTTCAGGAGTATTGGATTTTGTTCTTTGTGTATTTGGTAGAATTCAGCTGTGAATTCATCTGGTCTTGTGCTTTTGTTGTTGTTGCTGAAAGATGTTTTATTACTGATTCAATCTTGCTACTCATTATTGGTCTGTTCAGGAGTACTATTTCTTCCTGGCTCAATCTCAGTTGGTTTTGTGTTTCTAACATTCAGATTCACAAAACAAAGATTACTAGGCCTAAAGAAAGAGATAGACAGCAATACAATAATAGTAGGGGAATTTATTGTCCCACTCACAACACTAGACAGATCATCAAGTCAGAAAATTAACAAAGAAATATTGGACTTAAATTGGACTTTAAACCAAATTGACTTAACAGACATTTACAACAACATTCTTCCCAATAACTACAGAATATATATTCATTTCATCAGCAAATGGAAAATTCTCCAAGATCAATCACATGTTAAGCCACAAAACAAGTCTTAGCAAATTTTTAAAAATCAAAATCTTATCAAATACCTTCTCAGAACACAGTGGATTAAGGCTAGAAATCAATACAAGAGGAACTTCAGAACCTATACACATACATGGAAATTAAACAGCATGTTCCTTTACATCACTGGGCGTATTAGTCTATTTTCACTCTGCTGATAAAGACAAACCTGAGACTGGAAAGAAAAAGAGATTTAATTGGACTTAGAGTTCCACGTGGCTGTGGAGTCCTCAGAATCATGGCGGGAGGCAAAAGGCACTTCTTACATGAGGGTGACAAGAGAAAATGAGGAAGATGCACAAGCGGAAACCCCTAATAAAATCATCCAACCTCAAGAGACTTATTCACTACCATGAGAACAGTATGGGGGAAGCCAGCCCTATAATTCAAATGATCCACCACTGGATCCCTCCCACAACACATGGGAATTATGGTAGTATAATTCAAGATGAGATTTGTGTGGAGACACAGCCAAACCATATCCTTCCACCCCTGCACCCTTCAAATCTCATGTCCTCACATTTCAAAACCAATCACGCCTTCCCAGCAGTCCCCCCGAGTCTTAACTCATTTCAGCATTAACTCAAAAGTCCATAGTCCAAAGTCTCATCTGGGACAAGGCAAATCCCTTCCACCTATGAGTCAGTAATATCAAAAGCAAGCTAGCTACTTCCTAGATACAATGGGGGTACAGGTACTGGGTAAGTACAGCCATTGCAAATGGGAGAAATTGGCCAAAACAAAGGGGCTATGGGGCCCATGCAAGTCTGAAATCCACTCGGGCAGTCAAATTTTAAAGCTCCAAAATGATCTGCTTTAACTCCAGGTCTCATATCCAGTCACACTGATGCAAGAGGTGGTTCCCATGGTCTTGGGCAGCTCTACTCCTGTGGCTTTACAGGGTACAGCCTCCCTCCCGGCTGCTTTTATGCCTCGAGTGTCTGCAGCTTTTCCAGGCACATGGTGCAAGCTGTCGGTGGATCTCCCATTCTGGGGTCTGGGGGATAGTGGCCCTCTTCTCATAGCTCCACTAGGTGGTGCCCCAGTAGGTACTCTGGGGGCTTCTGACCCCACATTTCCCTTCCACACTGCCCTAGCAGAGATTCTCCATGAGTGCCCTGCCCCTGCAGCAAAGTTCTGCCTGGGCATCCAGGCGTTTCCATACATCTTCTGAAATCTAGGCAGAAGTTCCCAAACCCCAATTCGTGACTTCCGTGCACTCGCAGCTCAGCACCGTGTGGAAGCTGCCAAGGCATGGAGCTTGCACCTTCTGAGCCACACCCCAAGCTCTGTGTTGGCCCCTTTCAGCCACAGCCAGAGAGACTGGGACACAGGGCACCAAGTCCTAGGGCTGCACACAGCATGGGACCCTGGACCCAGCTCAGGAAACCATTTTCTTCTAGGCCTCTAGGCCAGTGTTGTGAGGGACTTCTGTGAAGACCTCAGACGTGCCCTGGAGACATTTTCCCTGTTGTCTTGGGGATTAACATTCAGCTCCTCATTACGCATGCAAATTTCTGCAGCTGGCTTTAATTTCTCCTCAGAAAATGGTTGTTTCTTTTCTATCACATTGTCAGGCTGCAAATTTTCCAAACTTTTATGCTCTGCTTCCCTTATAAAACTGAATGCTTATCACAGCACCCAAGTCACCTCTTGAATGCTTTGCCGCTTAGAAATTTCTTCCACCAGTTACCCTAAATAATCTCAAGTTCAAAGTTCCACAGATCTGTAGGGCAGGGACAAAATGCCACCAGTCTCTGCTAAAACATAACAAGGGTCACCTTTGCTCCAGTTCCCAACAAGTTCCTCATCTCCAACTGAGACCACCTCAGCCTAGGCCTTATTGTCCATATCACTATCAGACCTTTGGTCATAGCCATTCAACAAGTCTCTAGGAGGTTCCAAACTTTCCCACATTTTCCTATCTTCTTCTGAGCCCTCCAAACTGCTCCAGCCTCTGCCTGTGTTACCCAGTTCCAGAGCCACTTCAACATTTTCTGATATCTTTTCAGCAACACCCCACTCTACTGGTACCAATTTACTGTATTAGTCCATTTTCACACTGCAGATAAAGACATTCACGAGACTGGGAAGAAAAAGGTTTAGTTGGACTTACAGTTCCACATGGCTGGGGAGGCCTCAGAATCACAGTGGGAGGCAAAAGGCACTTCTTATAGGCAGTGGCAAGAGAAAATGAGGAAGATGCAAAAGTGGAAACCCCTGATAAGCCCATCAGATCTCGTGAGACTTACTCACTACCATGAGAACAGTATGGGGGAAACTGCCCCTATAATTCAAATCTCTCCCACTTGGTCCCTCCTGCAACACATGGGAATTATGAGTGTACGAGTCAAGATGAGATTTGGGTGGGGACACAGCCAAACCATATCACTGGGTCAGTGAAGAAATATGGAAATTTAAAAATTTTTTGAGACAAATGAAAATGAAAATACAGCCTGCCAAAACCTATGGGATACAGCACAAGCAGTGCTAAGGGAAAATTTATAGCATTAAATGCCTACATCAATAAAATAAAAGATCTGAAATTAACAACCTAACATCACATCTCAAGGTACTAAAAAAGAACAAACCAAACCAAAAGTTAGCAAAAGAAAAGAAATAAAGGTGAGAGCAGAACTAAATGGAACAGAGACAAGAAAAACAATACAAAAGACTGAAAAATGAAAAGTTGGTTCTTTGAAAGGATAAACAAAATTGAGAAACTACTCACTAGACTAACCAAGAAGAAAGTCCAAATAAACACAATCAGAAATGAAAAAAGAAGGCTTTACAACTGATACCAAGAAATATAAACGATCATCAGAGACTGTTATGAACAACTATATGCTCACGAACTAGAAAACCAAGGGGAAGTGGCTTTTTAATCCTCACAAGTGTATTATTGAGAAAATGAGTCACATGTCACATTAAGTGACAAATCCAGGTTTCGAGCCTAAGTCTTCCAAGTCCATTGTTCTTTCTGATACCCTATTGTTTCTCAATCTTGGCTACACATTACAATGTGCAGGAAGCTTTTTCAATTTTGCCAGAGCCTGACTCACTAGTAGTACTCACAATAGATGGTAGGGGCGGTGTTGGGAGGATAGCAGAGAAACCAACGTAAGTGCTTCCGGAAAAAAGTAAAAAGATTTCAGTGATCTTTAATGTCACTTCCTCTGAAGTCAATAATAGATTTATTAGTAGTTTAAAACTTTGTACACAGAGCTATGAAAATAAAGAATATTTATGAAAAGTTAAATAAGAATAGCGTGAGGTAATAGAGTTTTGACTTCCCTCAAATACCAAACATCTGGCAATGTAACTCCTAAGTTACTCTCTTATTACACAAACCTTATGAAAATCTAAACTAAGGCTGGGTGGGGTGGCTCACACCTGTAATCCCAGCACTTTGGGAGGCTGAGGCAGGCGAATCACAAGGTCAGGAGTTCAAGACCAGCCCTGGCCAACATGGTGAAACCCCGTCTCTACTAAAAATACAAAAATTAGCTGGGCATGGTGGCACGTGCCTGTAATCCCAGCTACTTGGGAGGCTGAGGCAGGAGAATTGCTTGAACCAGGACCTGGGAGGCGGAGGTTGCAGTGAGCCAAGATCACACCACTGCACTCCAGCCTGGGTTACAGAGCGAGACTCCGTCTCAAAAAAAAAAAAAAAAGCGCACTAAAATATTTTGAAGATAATCTGCTTTAAAAATGTAGGCTCAGGATTTCTACATTAAGAATCAAGAACAAATTGAATAAAATTACTCAGAAGAGTCATTTCAGGTTCTTGCTAGACCATAGAGCTAAAAACAATTAACTGATGTGGAAAACTTACGGAAACACAAGTTCACAGTGTTTAGTTTAACTTGTGAGTTAAAAGCAGTTAACTGGTGTGGAAATTCAGAATCACAGTGTACTACTGAAAGAGTATTTAATCTCAGCAAGGTCTGTTCCCGTCTGAAAAGTTATTAATGGCAAAAACTGAAATTACTTTTGCACCAACCTAATACTTAGTTCTATAAATTAGTAGTTATTTGTAAAGGATAAATCTATCCTAGATATCCCTAATTTCGATCTGAAAGTGTTTTTCTTATAATGCTTTCTTACTACAGGGTAGCCCATTGGAAACATCTTTAAGTAGAGTGAGTTTAAATGTTTGGTGTAGCATCCCAATTTGCATGTGTTTAAATGGAGTTCCTTATCCTACCCAGGGTCAATTTGCTTCATCTATAATCCATCTTCTTAATTCCATGACTGCTGATTTCCTCTAGGAAAGACATCTGTAAGTGGGCCTTCTATGCTATGTATCTTTGGTCTCCCCTTTTCTCTCCACCGTCTCCCCCTCAGTCTAAAAACATGCTGAGACTTCCCACCTTGACAAGGACAGGTGAGAGGGGAGCTCCCTCAACACCCCTCTACCTCCACTCAATTTCCCGTCTAGCCATTTCCCTGTACCTTCCCTTTCATTCTTCCAGTGGGATTTGTTCCCTGTCCACCGCCCATTAATTCCTCACCCACGCTTGGCCTTCCAGCACTCCACATTTTATTGTGATTATTACTGCGTTTCTCTCCCACTGGAATGGGAGGCATGTATATTCCCTGCATCATAGTCATAAGTATAGAGTAGGTATGCAATAGTAGTTGTATGTTGGATGGATGGATGGATGAGTGGATGGATGGATGGGTGGGTGGCTGGGTGAGTGGACAGAAGTCCATTGTCATCACAAAGGTCACCTTCAACATCCTCATAATCACTCCACGGACACTTTTCTACTTTCATTTATCTCATTCCACCTTTCAACAGCATTTAACACCAGAGCCTAGCTTATCCATCTTGAAATTCTTCGTAGGCTTCTGTGACCCCTTTTGTTTCTGTTTTCACTCTATTATTATGACCATTGTTTTCTCAAGCTCCCTTTGCTGGATCATCTTCTGTCCATCTCTTCAATGTCCACACTTTCCTGGGTTTTATTCCCAGTTCTCTTTACTTTTCATTTTGTTGCTGGATAATTTGTTCACCCTTGGCTTCAGTCAGCAGCAGTGTGTTGGAGCCAGCTCCTAAAAACCATTCTGCATATCTCTTCTCGACTATTTCTTCATTGGTCCTCATGTTAGTAGCTTGAAACTGACCAAGATGGGAGTATTTACACCGTGGAAATTAACAAAAGCTGCATGCCAGGTCTCCATATGCAAGCCTGGAGCCTGAATGTCAGGTCTCATATGCAAGCCTGGAGCCTGAAAAGTGTGAAATCCTGCCTGCCCCAGCTGATGCCTCCCACCCACCGCCTATATTCGCCATTGTCCCTAATGGCCCATCTGAGCTTCCCCAACAAGCCCCTCACCCAACCCTGCCATCTTAACTCTTCTTATGATAATGTAAATACCTCTCACCCAACCCTGCCATTGTAACTGAACTTGTGATCTGACTCTGTAACACCCCCGACCCCCAAAAAACTACCCCAACCTATAAAGCCAATTCCCACCTTACCCCCTTCGCCTTTTCCTTTCTCGGATTCCGCCCACTTGCAACCAAGTGAGAAATAAAATGGCCTTGTTGCCCACACAAAACCTATTTGAAAGATCTCTTTATTAAATACACATCATATTCAGTGCTATTGGACGTCAATGACACTGCAGATTAGAGCCTCAGTTTCTATTTATTCATTTTTTTCTGAGTGCTAGTTTAATGGCACACCACTAACCTTATCAATAACATATATGTCTCCAGTTCCTAAACTTGTGTTTCACACTTTCTGTGCTCTGTCCATTATTTCCAGCTGATTCCTAACAAGGTCCTGTTGAATACCCAAATTGAACTCCTTATCTTCTGCCTAAGCAGCCTTCTCCTGCACTAGACTGTGGTTTGGCTAATGGCCCCTCCTGTCATCCTTGCAGAAAGCTAAAACTTCTCTGTCCCTCTCTCACTGTATCTAATTGACTAGTATGTATATGTCTCCACCCTGTTTCACGAAAGATTTGGTAGCTTAGCAATACACATAATGGAACAGGACAGAATAATTTTCTCTCACAATGACAGTAAAGAAGGGGATCTGAGCGCAGGAGAAATAAGCCAAGAAGAAGAAATGAAGCCTGAGTGCATCTTTGCCAGCAGCTGCAGTATCTTAGCCTCCATGCCCCTCGCCTACTTACTTTTCCCCACACTCACATTCACTTTCCACAGTGCTTCCGGAGAGATGATTCTTAAACTCTAACCTAATCTTTTCTCTTAACCAGAAACTTTCAGTAGCTCTCCACTTCCTTTGGGATAAAGTTCAAGCACACACCCAGAGAAAACCTCTACCACAAGATTTTTGGTTTCTTCTTTAAGACTTAGCTATGGCATTGCTACTCTGTGAAGCCCTCTGTGCCTCCCAGAGGCTCTTCTGCTGTGTACCTATATCCATCATAGAGATCTCAGTTACTGATTCAATTTACAGTTGTTGAATGCCAGCTTTATGCCATGAATTGTATTTAGTGTTAAGGATACTGAGTAAAGCAGTTCTTATTTTTTAAGGATCTCTGGGTGAGGAAACATATGTAAGCAAATTTTAGAAAGTATGAGAAGCTCCCACTGTAGCAGGGAGGAAGAAGAGGGCCACTGTCTCATAGCACATATGACATTCTTTTGTGATTATTACTGCGTTTCTCTCCCACTGCAATGGGAGGCCTGTATATCCCTGTATCACAGTCATAAGTATAGAGTAGGTGTGCAATAGTAGTTGTATGTCGGATGAATGGATGGATGGATGGAGGGATGGATGGATGGATGGGTGGATGGGTGGGTGAGTGGGTGAGTAGATGGAAGGAAATTGCAACAACTGCCTAAAATTGTTTAGAAGGTTATCAGGGAGGTGCATGAATATGGAACATAGATATCCTTACACTGTCTAGGATAAATCCTTGCCTTGGGAACTTCCCCTTGTGGTTCAGTGAGTCTTGAATCTGTTAGTCCTGAATCTGTTAGAGAGGATCTCAGGGCGTAGGCTTTTCAGTAAGCCCTTTGCTAAACACATCAAAGAAGTCTGTCACTTGGTGGTTCATTGCTTTATGATTTGCCAGAGGCTCAGGCAAAAGGTCCCAATTAAAAGCTCTGGGTTGTGTCTCATGGTCTCTTGCTCAGTGGCAAGGTGAGAATCCTCAAGGCTTCATCACATCACCAGACAGTGCATCCAGTTAGTCTACTAGATTTAAAAAAAAATACATGCCATGCTAAAATTTAATAATCAGTTTCACACATAGTCCTATTCCCTCCATACTGGACTGTGGGCCTCTTTTCGTGTTGATATAAAGATATCTCTAGCGGTACTCAGTCCTGGCTTAACAACAAAAAGAAAAGAAATACCAGACTCCACCTCCAGGGTGTTATTGGCCTGCAATGGGGCCTAGGCATCTGTATTTTTTTAAAGTGCCCAAGTTGATTCCAATGTATAATCAGGACCGGAAACACTGGCCTAGAGTCAAAACCAGAAAATTTTACAATTAGCCTGGAATTTGTTTCACAAAATGTTCTTCCTGTCCCTTTCTGATCCTGCAGATCTCTACCTAATTATCACTTCCTCAGTAATATTGTCAGATGACCTTGCTGTTTGTAGGAAGAAAGTCATCCAGAGGGGCCTCCTGTATCACTTTGTCCCTCAAAGTATTTACTACAACCTGAAAATAACTTGTGTATTTATTTGTTTTCTTGTTTATTATCCATCCCTCCTACTAAGTGAGGAATGTCATATATTTATTGGTAGCTGCTATTGAGCGAATGTTGTCAGCTGTAGATATAGGAATATTGTGACTGCCGCTAGGCCAAATCAAGGAAGGGGAGAAGGAGCTGGGAGAAAGAATAGAAGAAATGAAAATTTGATGGGAAGTAAAAAATTAGACAATACTCCTAAAAGTGAAAGTTCTGACTAGGCACAGTGGCTTATGTCTGTAATTCCAGCACTTTGGGAGGCCAAGGTGGGAGGACTGGTTGGGCCCCGGAGTTCTGGACCACAGTGAGCTATGATTGCACTGTTGCACTCCAACCTGGGTGACAGAGCAAGATACTGTCTCTTAAAAAGAAAAAAAATTTAATAAAAATTCTATCCCCCATTCCCTGGGAGTAACCACTGTTTCCAGTTTGGTGTTTATTCTTTGAAGCAGATTGAAATGTGTACACAAATAATATACACATTGGTTTACAAATAATTGAACACTTTAACAAATGTATTACTCAGTAACCACGCTGTATATAAATATGTAGTCAAAGCCTCTAGTTTCCCTATGGCAAGACACTTTTTAAGAGTAACTCCTTGATTTAATGCCAACTATGTTTTCACAAGATAACCTAGTTACTGAGTGATAGATTTTTTTGTGCTGTTCAATTCCCTTTGAATTATTCTATATTTCACACACACACACACACACACACACACACAGACACGCACACACACACACACACACACACACTCTCTCTCTCTCTCTCTCTCTCTCTCTCTCTCCCCCAAATTGGTATCTTATTGTGCCTACTTATTAATGCAGGTAGTTATTTTAGAGGTTAGCTATCCTCCCAAAATTGGCTTATATTTAAAAGAGGTTAAGTGGTGATAAATTTGGTAGTACTAGCCATATTCTCTCACTTTATCTCAGTTCACCTATTTGGTAGCATACTATGACCAGCAGATCAAATCAGACCCTTAATCTGTTTTTATAAATAATGTTTTATTGGAACATAGCTATACTCCTTCATTTACATATTGTGTATCACTTCTTCTGTGCCGCAATGTCAGAGGTGAGTACCTGCAACGGAAATCACACAGCCCGCAAAATCTAAAAGCCAGATTTTACTATCTGGCTTTTTAGGGAAAAAGTCGGCTGACCACTGCCCTAGTTGATCAAGAAGAGTATACCATCAATAATCAGAACAAACCAACTGAGCCCAGCGTATGAGAATGTGTTGGTGGTTCTGGAATTTTACATCTTTAAAAGTCTGTATCTGATTGCTTTTCGTAGGAAGAAAGTCAGCCAGAACATTGTTAAATTGACAGGGTGAGGAGGGAGCATGGAGACGTGTTCCATCGAGTTGGGTCTTGTCTTTCTGTCAGGCAGGTCACATCTTCTCCTTTCTATTCTCTCCCCTCCCAAAAGAACCAGTACGCACTGCAGGTGTGGCTAAGGTTTTCAAAATACCTGTAGGTTGGATCCTTTGATTTTAAACCAGTCTGCCCTGTCTTTGCTGCCAAGCTCCATAAATCATTTGGCTGAACAATTAAAGGACTGGGCGTCTTGTTGAATACTGCACCAGGTGTGGTGGGGCAACTCACCCTCCCCCAAGCTGCTCAGCATGGAAGGTTGGGAACCCTACACAGTGTCGGCTACAAGGGAAGCACCATGAGACATTTGGTTTTCATCTCCAGTGGGCTTGTCTATTTCCCCCCCACATTCTGAAGTTTTGTCGGAAATGCCTCTCTCTGGAGATTCCATCACAAATCTGCCAGTGATATGTGTCTGAATGTTAGAAGCTCTGGAAGGTGCGGTGCCACTGCAGGTGGAAAACATGCTCAAAGCTCACTGGGACCTACCGCCTTCTGTACAGGCCTATGTCTCTAATGAGTTCTTCTTTGTGTGGAGCTGATGGTGTTATACTCAGAAGCCGCTGGATAAATCATGCACAGACTGATCATGATTTTGGTTTAGACTTAGGTTTACAGTTTCCCTTTTAAGTTATGAATTATTATGAATTTTTTGCACCTTCAAAACTCCTTGTTGTTCACAATATTGCCCGTACAGAAGATAGGTCTTAATACATTATATCCCCGATACACATTTGCTTGTAAGCTTCTGTGGTTTAGACTGGAGTATCTCTATAATCTCACGCGTGAATATTCACATTTTCTAGAACCACCAGTTTCTGCCTGCCACTGCTTGCTTGCTTTTGCAAGATTTGTACACAGCTACACACTTTTCTAGTAATTCAGAATGGGATGGAAATAGCCTAAAATTTGGATGACCTATATAGCTGAGAAGAAGTAAAGCTGATTTTGTGCCTAGCTTGTAAAACTGAATGCTTATCTGTCCATCATATATATGGGTGTGATTGACCTGAATTTTTAATGATGAAATTGCACAGCTGAAAAGGACCCTGAAGCTCATCTAATTGTACATGTGGAAATGGGGCCTGTGGACCTGGAGTGACCTGTCCAAAATGATGAAGCCTAGTCTCTTAGACCTCAGACCAGGTGGCTTAATTTCTAGTTACACATCCTACCCCTGTGACTTCCCCTCTAAGGCATGATTTAAACAAAAGGAAATACCAGAAACTTCAGTTTGGGTTCATACTGCTTTCTTTGATGAGTATGTGTGTGTTCCGAAGCCCTCTCTGCTGTCTGCAAATCAGACATTCTTGCTGGATTGCATCAGAGTCCAGGCGACAAGACTGACGAAGAAAGGGCAGAGGAGGGGTGACGTAATGGCTTGTGCAGCATTTACCTGTGAATTATCTCTAGCTGTGTACTGCACGATGTCTGCGTGACTCACATACGGAGGTACTGCAGTCCCTGTTACTCAGCACTGTAGCCTCACATTTACCTCACCTTATGTTTCTCTCCTTTTCCTGCCAAATCTGATTAGAAGCACTTTTGTTGTAAGCCCATGTTTATGAAGCCGTAAGTGGACTTCGTACCAATGACCATGTGGAGAAAATAAAAGAGCGTTAGAACAGGCAAGTTACATATTGACTCAGTCAAACCAGCTTGATGTCTGCCCGAATGTCGTTCAGTAAATATTACACAGCACCCGCCGTCTTCCCTGCGCCGTCATTGCTTTCTTCCCTGACATGGTGGTTTTGTCTTCTCAGCTTCACCTTAACAAATTCACATAGAATAAACCTGTAGCAAGTGCCTACCATGTGCAAGTGGCTGTGATAGATGCCTTCACATGCATTTTTTCTTTTAAATCTCAAAGCAACCCTGTGAAGCAGTTACTTTCTGTATCCATTTTGTCGGTGGCCCGGATGACTTAGCTAATGTGCATCAGAATTGGAATTAGAATCTCAGTCCCTTGACACTAAGTACAGTATTTTTTCCAGTGCATCACAAGTGTCTTTGATTTATGTCCTCAAGAAGTTTTTGCAAGAAAACTATCCTGTTTTCTCAAAGTCATCTACATACTTGATCTATGATCTTTGTACTTGATCTAGTATCTGCCTCTGTTGTTTGTTTACCCTTGAGATGCTGAAAGTCAAGAGCATATACATATGTACATTTAATGAACAATAACTGTTAAGTTCTACTTTGAAGTTGTATCATGCAAAAACACTAACCTTTCATGAATTCAACTATACCTGCTTAGCAAATGAATATAAAGAGTGAAATCGTGGTGGCTCACGCCTGTAATCCTACCACTTTGGGAGGCTGGGGCAGGCGGATCACGAGGTCAAGAGATCGAGACCATCCTGGCCAACATGGTGAAACTCCGTCTCTACTAAAAATACAAAAAAATTAGCTGGCTGTGGTGGCACATGCCTGTAGTCCCAGCTACTCAGGAGGCTGAGGCAGGAGACTTGCTTGAACCCAGGAGGCAGAGGTTGCAGTGAGCCGAGGTCACGCCACTGCACTCCAGCCTGGCGCCTGGTGACAGAGCAAGACTCTGTCTTAAAAAAAAAAAAAAAAGAGTGAAGGCATAAAAATTTACATTGTGCAAACAAGTCTTCTCAGGTTATATTCAATGAGTCTATGCCTGGGAATGAACCTGAAATGGAAGATGTATATTGATTTTTTGTCCATGTCTCTCTCAGGGTAAGCATCTTGCCTTGCTCAGATGGTTACCAAAACTAGAGGCAAAATCCACCTTGGTTAGGCCTACTGAGAGACAGTAGATGCCTTCCTAGGGAATTTGCAAGGTAATTTTGACATAAATAGAGGGATTTTTCTCCCTGACATATTATCCAAGAAACCTAAACTCCAAGTAAAATGCAGCTCCCCTAGGATGATATTGGGTTGCATATTATCAAAGAGGGCATTTTTCTTTAGAGTGAACAGAAACTGTCTTGGGATCAAGAACATTATATATAGCTGAACATATCTTGTATTCTCCATGTATTATGCCAGGTTGGAAGGATTAATACTGAGCAGATCAAATATTCCTCGTGTTCATATACCACTGAAACCAAGGGAGGAGAACCAACAGAAGGAAAAATGCAATGAGGTCACCCATCAGAGTGGTGAAGAAAGAGGATTAAGAAAATTCCATTAAATTTAGCTGCAGGTGACGTTGGAAAGGATAGTTGTAGTCAATTATAAGGTCAAAAGGAAGATACAAAGAATTAAGAAACATCATGTATCATCAGAACAGAGTGGCCAGCAGGATATCATGAAACCAAAAGAGGAGGGCTGCAGGAAGAGAAAGCACTGTAGGTGGGGGTTGAGGAGCGAGGACTGGGGCTGGGTGACGATAGTACCTAAAAGGTAGGATTGGTGGGTTTAAAAGCGGAAGCATATAATGTCATCAAAATGAATTCTGGCTTCCGAGCTTGTCTGAGATTCTTAATGTTTGAGTTTCCCCCTGTGGAACAGGTGGGGAAAATCTAGCCACTGAGAGATTAGAAGCAGGAGAATTATTGGTGTCTGTTGGCAAGCAGATTCTCATACCCCCATACCCATTAGATACTGGATTTTACTTTTATTATTTTTCTAAGTAGATAGGTTCTAATTTGCTTGCAGTTTGAGAAATCGAGGCTGGCTCTACAAAGCTGTCATCAGGCTGGGAAAGGGGGTGCCAAAATGCAGCAGGACATAACCAGAAAGCCAGTAAAGATTCAACTCTTACGAATAGGAGAGCCAACTAATTCATTCATAATACCAAACCTGGTCTTATTCAAGGAAGTGGAGTTACAACCAGGGAACCTCCCTTTCTTTCCTGTATTTGTGTAGTACCTTGCATTGTTAAAAATGAAAGGTTGTTGGTGATAATTTTCTTTTTCTCAGATTGCTCACTTTGTATTTTTGGCTCAATATTCAGTGCGACTGCTTGACTACTATAACTCAAACAGGCTATCTTGAAAAAGGTGAAACTGGGAGGTTAGGGGTCTCAGATTAGGATGGGATCTCAGAGTGGGGTCCCTCTACCCCCACTGAATAGGAATCTCCTTGGGTGTTTATTAAAAATGTAGATTCCAGGGTCCCACCCAAGACCTACTAAATATGAATCCATATTTATAGCCTCCCTGAAGATTCCTATGAAGTCTAGATTTTTAGAACCACCGGTTTAGGAAATGTAAGTGTAGTGTAATAAACCAAATTTTAGAAGAATAACCTTTTGACAAATTGAATTCTAGTCATTCCAAAGTTAAACTGTATTTATAAAATATAGCCAGAAATATTTGTTTTAATGAAAATTTATAAGGCTCTGTGAAACTCTTAGAAAAATCTAAACACAAAGCACATACAAAATGTTAGCAGTCATAATAAACACACTTGGGTATGAGAAAGAGTGTTGTGAATTCAGAAAGTTTGTGTGTTTTGTGGAATTTCTATCATTGCCCAAGAGAGGAAAGGACTGAAAGGAGAGAACTTGGAAGAAGCTTTCCTTGGCTTCCAAGATCCTAATCCTCCAAAATGCAGCTGCTTCCTACCCACCGTCTCTTTGCCACAGACCAGCTGTGTCCCCATTTATTCCCACCTCCACTCTTGCTTTTTCAATCCACACATGCCAGAACCAGAATGGAGAATGGTAGAGAAGGGAAAGGCAGTTTGATAGGAAGTTTTATAGAAAGGAAGTTTCTGGAAAGCCCTAAAGCATTAAATCAGAAAGCCTTTAGCCATAGACCTCTGGGTAAAATTTGTTGTGGTTATAAAGCCGTGTGGGATGCAGGTAGGTGTCCTGGGGGTTCCTGGGGGTCAGGGCAGTAAGACAGGCTGACCCCATTAAGATAACCTCAGAAACTAACTCCAACTGTTTTCCCCAGCCTTCATCTGATCTTCGGCTCTTATTTAAATTTTGTTTTTGTTGTCTGAATTGTTTCCTTTGTACAAGTCATTTCCCTAAATAACCTCCAGATTTTTTCACGACTGGAATAGTGAGGAACTTCTTTTGAATACCTTTGCCAACGCCCTTTTTTCCTCCTTCCCCACAATTATCATAACTACTACCCACAAATGGATAAATTGGAGTCCTACCTTTCACTGTTTTTCATGATGTGATTATCTATAATTTTCTGCCCCAGAGTCTCCTTTTTAAAAAAAAGTATTTTTTCTATATAGTCATGAAGGCTATCATTCAAAATCCAGAAGTTTTACCCTTTTTGTTTAGTACTATTCAAACTCAGTTTTGGAATGATGAGAATTCAGCTCATTTATCTTATATCTTTTCTTTCCAAAAAAAAAAAAATCCAGCTTGGGTTGGACTCAGCCCTTAGCATAGTGATTCCAGAGTTTGCTACTTAAGAAATTAAAACTAAGAGCTTACTCTGTTTTGAATCAGATAATTAAATTAATAATTGCAGCATGCAAGCCAACATAAACAAGCATTCTTGGTGGGTAGAATCATGCATTGTCTTAAGCTATTTGATTACTAAACCACTGCAGGCTTTTAAAATTGAACTATATCTCGTGCATTGAGAAGGAGAAAAAATAATTTGTTTTAAAAAGTATTCTTTTTTGGTCTTGTTCTGTGTACTCTTTGTCCAAAACTTGAGCATATTCATCTTTATAAATCTTTCATTACTTACTGGCTTTCTTAGTGCCTTAGCTGGTATTTTCCACATGAGGTTTACACCATCTTGTGGCCTGCAGTTTTCTGACTCGCTTTTTCTTGCATCCTTGCCATTCATTAGCCTATTGGTAAATGTTTGAAATGGGAAGAAAAGGAGAAATCACCTGTCATTTTCTGCTCTTAAGGCTTTTATTACTTTTTCTACTTTCTCTTCATGACCATGAGAGTCAATGATTTGACTCTCTCAGACTTACCCTTTTTATCTTTTATTTTTTGAGATGAAAATATCTTTTTTTTTTTTTTTTAAATAAAGATGGGGTTTCACCATGTGGGTCAGGCTGGTCTTGAACTCCTGACCTCAGGTGATCTGCCTGCCTTGGCCTCCAAAGTACTTGGATTACAGGCGTGAACCACCACGCCCGGCCAAAAATATCTTATTTCCTGAAATTTTTATTTGAGTAGAAAACTAGTCGACGTAGAGGAGAGCTTTGGTGATGTGTTTGCCTGCAAAACTGATTTTTGCCATGGCTCACTAATGCATTTTGTGTGAAATATCAAATTCAGGAAATCCTTGTTTGTATATCTCCCACCACAAAAAGAGAGAGAGAGAGAGAGAGAAATCAAATCATGAAAGATGCAAAAATCTAGTCAGGAGAAACCAGTAGGAGAGCCATTATGTAATGAAGAAGAGAGTTAGGAACAAAACCAACCTCAGTTAGATGGCTGAGGCACAGTGAGGCCCAGAATTGGCCCCGAAAGTTTACAGATTTTGCTCTAATTGCATTTCAAGGTCAGCCTCTAAAGTGCTTTAAACCAAGTGGCACTGATGGAAGCTAGAGTATTGTGGAGGCAAAATGGGCCTTGTTGCTTTGACTGCCACTGGTACGAATTGTGATACAGTACTGGTAGGAGAAATATGTTAGTTATCTAGTGGCAACAGGGAGTTGGCCACTGCCAGCCACAGAGGGAGTACAGACAGGTGTCTATTGGTGTCTGTTGATGAACAGATTCTTATAGTCTCCCACTCTTTGGGTATTGCATTGCATATAGTTATTAGTTTTCAAAATATTCTTGCACCTTTGGAAACTGAGGGCTCCCTGGGAATTACAGGTTGTGGTTGCTTTTTCCAGCACAACCTTGCCTGGGACCTATACACAAAGTGTTGCCCTCCTCTACTAAGTTACCATAACATTTTTCACCTTCTCAGTGTTTGTACTACCTAATTACAGTAAATTGCTGCTGCTCTTGGGGACATTGTCTTTTCTCACATCTGGGTTAAAGCTTTCAGTAAGACTGCTAAGCAGTGGGAAGGAAGGAGCCTTTCCATAACTCTAAGGTCATTTCTGATAAAGGTAACTACTCCACCCCTCCTTCCCAATTAGATTCCCTGCCAGCAATAGCATAGACTTGAACCAGTGCCAAGTGTTTTAATACCATAAGGACTTGCTTGATAAAGGCTATGCATGGCAAAGAAAAAAAGAAGCCAAAGTTTCCCGAACTAAAATTTTCCAAGATTTTCATGTGAGTTGCAGCCAGGGTACCCTTCATCTAAGTGTTACCATGTGTTTGCTGTACTCATTGGTATCCTGCAATTCTCATTCTCCGGGACTTCTAGAGATTAGAAATTAGAGGAAGTGCTGGTCATGTTAAGATGGAAATCTACTGTAGCTGCAAAGAATATAGTCTTTGACGAAAAGAAGGACAATAGCAAAGACGGGGAAACAATGGTGGGGTTAATACTGTGATCTTTCCAAAGAATTACTAATCGTAAGTCTATTACACGGCGGCATTCAGTGTTGTACTTCATTGTTCCAAATGTTTTGCATATGTTTGCGAGCCTTGCTTCTCTTACTGTTATAAACTCTAGACTAGGAGGATTCTCGTCTTGTGCTGACCCTTGTATTTTGCATGGAGAAATAGCTTACTGTCAACAATAAAGAGTTGTTGGTTATCTGACTAGATCCAGCAAAGTAATTTTCCGGGCATGGGAGGGATTAATTAGTAATTACAAAGTGCTCAGATAGTTCAGAAACTTGGAACACCTATAAATATAGGAAAGAGATTTTTTCTATTTGACATTGATTTTGAGATTTCGTATGTAATAATAGTTTTAGCCTCAACATTCACCCAAACCTTTACCATAGTTGCTAATGAATAATAGAAATGACAGATTTCCAGTAGACTCAAGAGGAAAAATAAAGCCTCCTTGGCCTTTAAATATTAGAATGTTCCCGAATGAGAATTCAAATTGAGTGCGGGTGACTGAACTTACTGAAGCCTGTTTCAATTTGATCACTCAAAGCTTTGCCTCCTGTTTGAAGAAATTCTTGGATTTTAACCTACAGTATTACTAAGAATATAAGCTCTATCTTCAGTTCAATTTATTTTTCTGTTGTCCTGAAACAAAATGGCAGCTAATATAAATTTCCCCATAATTTCACTGAGGCAGTTAGAGTTCGCAGTAGTAGTAGTAACAATGATAGTATTAAAGGCAGAGACAAGATTGTCTGCTCCTGTTAGCAACCTGAGCAGTCAAAGACATTAATGGACCATGAAGACTGGAGGGCTGGGGTGACTGTGGGTCAGAGCTAATGTACATAGGCAAGCACAGTAAAGGGGAAACTTTCGTCACCTCCACTACACTGAGCCTTTTCACTTGATAGAGCAAGCTCTTAATTTCCTCAGGTTGTTAATCTGGCACCTTTCATGAACATCAGTGTTCACTTTGGAAAATAAAAAAGCAAACAGCCAAAACATCTAAGTGTTAAGGGAAAAGAAAACCAACAGAGGAAATTACAGTAGCACTTGATACACTGGCACCTTTTCCTTGAGTCATAGGAGGCAAAGATATTTGAAAGTCTACAGCTTTGATAGTCTCTCTTTAAGACAGTAACCAGACGTCTTGAGAAAGAGGGTGCAATGTACGGTTTAGCTGTAGCCTTTATACATATACGTGTTCACATTTTCAAAAATGACGTCTTAAAATATGCATGAGAGCCAAGTGATTTGAAAGTAAATACCAGTTTCTTTCACCATTGCTTTTGCTCCATGTTTACCATTTCCTTTGTAACATTAGTTACCGTTTCTAAAGGAATTGGTGTTTCCTAATCTGGTATAGTTTTTGTTTGTTTTGGATTGTCCATCAGTTGTTAAGGTCTCTACCATATGTTTTAGAAACTAGTATATCAAGGGTTGAGTACCATACCAAGTTCCCACTTTTTTCTTTCTGTCTCTCTTATTTTTAGGTAAGTCATCTGATTGGAGTGACATTTCATTTGATGGAATTTTCCATTTGGTAAAGTATTGCTATTTTTGTCAAATTATGTAAACCGTCGTTTTTGTGATTTCTCAGTGTTTTTTTCCCACAACATTGACCTTAGTAGTATACTATGTTCTGCATGGAAGGAAAAAACTGACTGGGGGAGGGGGAAGGTTTGGAAGCAGGAGAAAAGGCATACAGTGAATATATTTACATGTTGAAAAACACTTATTGAAAGAAACTGCCTCTTTGGTAGCTATTGTCCTCAATTTTGCCTTTTAGAACTCCAAGAAGTAGAGAAGTTTTTATAGTTAAGTGTATTTAGAAAGGAACATGCTTACTTCAGAGAATCCACCTAAGAGCAGTGACTTCTAATTGTATTTGGTGACAATCTGGCATCCCTTGACATGTTGCTGTACGTGTTGGGTGAAGCATTCTATATCATCTGAGAAGTTTCCTTTTGCATCACAGTTTAAGTCTACAAATAATTGCTCCTTTTAAAACACAGTTATTTAATAGGAGAAATAGAAAAATACACAATTTAGTAAATACAAACCCAGGGTTCTGTGGTGCAAGGCTGGTATCAGGGCTTGTGTTCTATGGAAATAGAAGATTGAAGCTTCTGATATTGGGTATGACAGAGACAGAGGAGACACTCCATGGCAGCCAATGACTTTTCCCTAATGATTCCGGATCTTTCACTAGTAAGAAGGATGTCTGCATTTGATATACTTTCTGTAAAAGTTAGGTAGGTTGTGAATCTAGCAATTCCTTTTTCCTTAGGGAAATGTTTCTCTTTCTGTAGAATTCGACACGTGTTGATCTATTGAGTAACAAGCAACCAAAACCTAAAACCCAGCATTATGCCTTACCCAGCGTGTTTCTTCAGTAGGAATTGCATTATATGTTTTCTTTTAGAGACTAACTTAATAAAAAGATATAACTTAAAATACACAGAGGACTAGCTGGGTGCCACATTCCTTCAACTCTACTGCATGTTCTCTTCCTTTCCAACAGTTTTAATTTTATAAACTAAATACCTGACAGTTTATATCTATAAACTCTGTTGAGATCCTGGAATATTGGCATTTATTGTTGCTGATTAAGAGAAGACTCAAAATTCTTGAATATTGGATGAAGCAGTGGATAGGGTATCATTGATGTTCTCCCAAAAAAGTTCAGGTATTAAACCAAAGCTCCTTCTTGGATAGAAGGCTGTCCCATCTCTACCCATAGGTTCTACTTCACAGGTCCCAGAGCCCATCAGGTAGGGACCATCTCTGCTCTGTAAAATGCTGTGTTTTGGTTGAATGAATGAATGATTTAATATATATATATATATTCATATCAGACTACTAAAATTCAAGTTTTAGTATTGTAATATTAACAACTTTTAAAAATTGAGAACTTCCCGTTTTAGTCACAGTTATCTTGTTTGGTGCAATATAAGATACTGAGTGGCTGCTTTCTCATATTTCAATTCTGATAATTCTTATATCAATTGCCATTTACCTAAATTAGATTTCGTTTGAAAACCTTTGTGAGGGGGATGGTATGTGGGAAGCAAGAGATGAATAATATTATTGAACTCAAAATATTCAAAAAGCAACCTAAAAATGCAAAATAAAATATTGGTTAATTGTAAACATGAGTGGGGTTTTTAATGTCTTTGTCTGTCTTTTATATTACAGAAGGATAAAATTTCTAAAAATTATTTCTAGTTTTATGTCTTTACACTAGAAAGGAGATGGTAGAATTATTATTTTGTCAACCGATCCGAGGGTCTGCCAGATATGAGTTGTATAAAATAATTTTTCCCATTTGCTTTCCTGAGAAGCTCTAGTTTTCTCATTCTTATTATTAAAAGCCCAAAACCAAATAAAATATTATGTATGTTTTTCAGAAAATTGATCATCCAGAGGAAGCTCCAGCTTCTAGTATATTATTTTCTAACTTTGGAGGAAACCAAGAGCCTCGTAAGGACTGCATATCACTTAGGAAAGGGTAGGAACTTCTGGGAATAAGAATTTTCCCTAATATTGGTAAGGCTGGAGAGGTTGTAGTGCTTCAAGAGGATTTCAGATCCCCCCCACCATGGGCCTAATAATTTCATAGATTCAGTTCAGCTAAACTACTATCATAAAAGACAGACATAGATGGTTACCCCAATTATAAAATCAGTTGACATCAAGTTTTCCAGATTAAATCACTAGCGATGGATTGATTTCTGGATCCAGGAAGCTTTTTTTTTTTTTTTTTTCCCCGAGACAGGTTCTATCTCTGCTGCCAAGGCTGGAGTCCAGTGGCATGATCTCAGCTCACTGCCGCCTCTACCTCCCGGGTTCAAGCCATCCTCCAGTCTCAGCCTCCCAAGTAGCTGGAACTACAACACATCCAGCTAATTTTTGAGTTGTTTCTTTTTTGTTTTGTTGGTTTCGGGTTTTGGGTTTTATTTTATTTTGGAAAGATGGAGTTTTGCCATGTTGTCTAGGTTGATTTTGAACTCCTTAGCTCAAGCAATCCACCTGCCTTGGCCTCCCAAAGTGCTGGGATTAGAGGCGTGAGCTACCATGCCCACCTGCATATTCTGACAGCAGCCCATTTCAAGGTCAATGAGTTGGGCTTTGTTGTTGCTGTTGTTTTGTTTTGTTTTTTGAGATGGAGTCTTGCTCTGTCACCCAGACTAGAGTGCAGTGGCGCAATCTTGGCTCGCTGCATCCTCCACTTCCCGGATTCAAGTGATTCTCCTGCCTCAGCCTCTTGAGTAGCTGGGATTACAGGCCTGCACCACAATGCCCAGCTAATATTTGTATTTTTACAAAATACAAAAGAGACGGGGTTTCACCACATTGGCCAGGCTTGTCTCGAACTCCTGATCTGAGGTGATCCGCCCACCTCAGCCTCCCAAAGTGCTGGGAATGCAGACATGAGCCATTGCACCCGGCAAGCTAGGGAGTTTTATTAGATAAAAAGTGTGTAGAGAATGTTTGAAATTATATTTAACAGAAAATGGAACAATATTCATTTTGTTTTCTTTGTAAAACATGTTCCTTCTAAACAGTGAAATGATATTTTTTACTAATTTTATTAAGGTTTAGTTGGCAAATAAAAATTGTGTACTTTGACCATGTACAATGTGATGTTTGACATATATATATATACCTTGTGAAATGATTAAATGCAGCTAATCACATATTCATCATCTCACATATTTAGAATTTTTTGTGATGAGAAAATTTAAAATCTGCTATTTTAGCAATTTTCAACTGTACAGTATGTTGTTATTATTAGCTATAGTCACATTGCTTCACAATAGATCTACGGAATTCCTGTCTAACTGAAACTGTGTAGCCTTTGAACATCATCCCCCTATATTCCTTTCTCCCGTACCCTCCCCACTGCCCCTTGCTCCTGGCAACTGCCACTCTACTCTCTGCTGCTATGAGTTTGATTTTTTAAGTTTCCACATATAAGTGGGATCATGCAGTATTTGTCTTTCTGTCCCTGGCTTATTTCATTTAACATAATGTCCTCCAGGTTCATCCACATTGATTCCGCATCTTGACTGTTAGGAATAATGCTGTGATAAATATGAGAATGTGGATATTTTTTCAAGATACTTATTTCATTTCTTTTGGCTATACCCAAAAATGAGATTGTTGCATCATATGGTAGTTCTATTTTTAATTTTTTTTAGAAACTTACATACTTATTTTCCACGATAGCTATTCTAATTTACATTCCCACCAACCATGTACAAGGGTTCCCTTTTCTCCACATCCTTACCAACACTTATCTTTTGTCTGTTCGATAATAACCATTCTAACAGCTGTGAGGTGATATCTTATTGTGGTTTTAAGTTGCATTTCCCTGATGTCTAGTGATGTTAAACATTTTTTCATACCTGTTGGCCATTTGGATGTATTCTTTTGAGAAATGTCTTTTCAGGTCCTTTGCCCGTTTTTAATTGGGTTGTTTATTTTCTTGCTATTGAGTTCTTTAAGTTCCCTGTATGTTTTGGATTCTGGATATTAACCCTTTATCAGATGATTGGTTCACAAATGCTTCTCCCATTCCATAGATTGCTTCTTTATTCTGTTGATGGTTTCTTTGCTGTGTTAAAACTTTTTATCTGATGCAGCCCCATTTGTTTTTTTGTTTTTTGTTTTTTCTTGCTTATGTTGCTTGTGTTTTGGGGATCATATCAAAAAATTATTTCCCAGACCAATATCAAGAAGCTTTTTCCCTACCTTTTTTCATCTAGTAGTTTTATGGTTTCAGGTTTTACATTCAAGGCTTTATCTTGAGTTGATTTTTGTGTATGATATGAGAGAAGGGTCTAATTTCATTCTTTTGCATGTGAATATCTAGTTTTCCCTGCACATTTTTTCCGTTTATTAAAGACACTGTCCTTTCCTTATTGTGCATTTTTGGCACTTTTGTTGAAGATCAGTTGACCCTAAAGATGTGGATTAATCTCTGGGCTCTCTGTTGTGTTCCCTTGGACTATATGTATGTTTTTATGACACTACCATGCTGTTTTGATTATTGTAGCTTAATGGTATATTTTAAAATCAGGTAGTATGATGCTTCAAGCTTTGTTCTTTTTGCTCAAGATTGTTTGGAGTTTTTGGGGTGGTTTCATATGAATTTTAGAATTTTTTTTTCTATTTCTGTGAAAAATGTCATTGGAATTTTGATAGGTATTGCATTGAATCTATACATTGCTGTGGGTGGTATGGAAATTTTAACAGTATTAATTTTTCCAATTCATGAACACTGGATATTGTTCCATTTATTTGTGGAACAATATTTTTTACATATTCATATTGTCAAGTTCGTTGCTTCTAGAATTCTGATGGTCCTTGAAACTGAATGCTAAGATTATTGAAGTAAAAGTTGTTACAGCTGTGACTGAAATTACAGAAGAAAAACTTGCTCTTAAATTTTCTGTGCTTCGGTGTCTTTATCTTTTTTGCTTTCATTAAACTGTAAGTTCCTTGAAGTTAGGGACTGCGTCTCTGCTTTTGTACATTTTTATACCTGTAGCTCTTGTCACATGGCCTGGAACACAGAAAGCACTCATTGAATAGCTAGTAGTTTTACAGTTTCAGGTTTTACATTTAAGGTTTTGTCTTTAGTTGAATATGAACATGAGTTGAATTACCTTGAGTTTAAATGAGAGGAGGGACTACTGAGTATAAAATAATCTCTATCACATGTGATCATTGTAGGGAATAATGAGGTGATGTATATGTGTAGAGAACCCAAAAATGATTGCTCAAAAATTGTTTTTTAAAAAATCTGATCCATACTAATCAAATTCACAAAAAGACAGACTGCCTTATTTTATTATATATTTTTTTATTTTCTAAAAATATTTTTATTGCTTTACCTTAAAATGTGCTGACCATAATTTAACTTTTTTCAGATGACCCAAGATTATCATGCGCATCTCTTCATTTCAGCAAGTGTGATGATCCTTGCAGGCCCTTCTGTGGATTTAGAGGTCTCTTTACCACTCTACTAGACAGTTACTGAATGCCGGGCACTGGGGCTATTGGGTCAGCTTTTCATAGCTTTTCTGATTTCTTGGCTGTGAAGACTGGCAGACTTCTGTGAGGGTGCCTTGTCTAACCTTCCTCCCTTAAGTGAATGCCCTAATCTTCTGTGACCTTGAAACTAAAATACTTTTCCGTTCGAATACGCATTAAAATAAGAGCACACTACGAAGCTCTTTGACGTGTAAAGTCCGTGCAATTCATAAAGTTTGGCCGCTCTGGAATCCTTTTTATCCTTTGGCTTATTTCTTGAATCTGAGTTGTAACATTTTAGATACGAGCAAAATTGCTATAAACTTACAAAGTATTCTTTTCCTTTATCTCTTTTCTTAATAGTGCTTCTAGGAACAGATACAGATTTCATGACACCTTAGTCTTGATGGAGTGAGAATTAGTTGTGTCTAAAATATCAATCAAAATATTTTCATCTAATTTTAGTTCACAACTTCCTTGTGAATCATTTTATATTTACATGATTTGCTTTAATTTTGTTGAACAGTAATGGAGACCTTTAAATGGGTTTTTGTTTGTTTTTCAAATTGACCAGTTTCTCACTTGTGTGTATAATTCTTCATAAAGACTTCTATAGCAGCCTCATTTTTATATTTTCCCTTGTCAAAATGGATGTTTCCTGAAAATGTCTATCATTAAAAATCAGTATTTATAAACTATCTAATAAGTTATATGTCTCTATCCGATTATCAGTTAAGCTGAAAATAAACTGAGTGCTGGAGAAAAGTCCCACCCAGTTGGTCCATTATACAAAGTGGAAAGTACTAAGGTGTTACGTCAGCAAAGGTTTTGGGACTCCAGTGGAGATGGGAGCAGTGAAGTTAGATGAGATTTGTAGCACCTCTCGATGACCATGCTAATCATTGGTCTACCACAGTTACCTCTCCCATTATTAGTAACTTAGTTAGCTCATCACATTTCGTCAGCACCACTTTATCCTCTTGAACCCTCTGTTCTATTTATGTACTCAGATATACCTGGTACATACCTACCAAATGAGAGTAAGCACCATAGTAACCAAAGAATGAAATTCTTGTGTATGTACTTTGTACTGTCAGCAACATGTATCCTGAGATCTTTGTTGAAGAATTAGTGAATGAAATTTGATAGTCCTTGGATTATCTGGCATGTAAAATTAAATTGTAAGCCAGAGGTGGTGGCATGCACCAGTAGTCCCAGTACTTTGGTAGGCCCATGGGGGAGGATCCCTTGAGCCCAGGAGTTCAAAACCAGCCAGGGCAACAAAGTCCAAAAAATACAAAATACAAAAAATAGAAACATTGATCATCTCCAGCCTTCAGTGTTCCTGGTTTTCAGGTCTTCAGATCCAGACTGGAATCTCTCCCATCAGCTCTTCATTTCTCGAGCCCATAACTACATCACCAGTTTTGCTGGGTCGGTAGCTTGCAAATTGCAGACTGTAGAACTTCTCAGCCTCTATATTTGCCTTGAGCTTCCCAAGCAAAGACCTTGAAACTCTGAGAAATGTATTCAGGAGGATTTCCAAGTTGTGCACAGTGACCAGTATGTATGAAAGGTGAAGCAAGCAGGGTTACAGTGTGAGAAATTAAACTGCGGTGTAGTGGCCGCAAAGCTTCAGCATATTTTGTAGGTGCTCTGGAGTTGGGATGGCCCTTCAAAGTTATGTCAGTTGAGGCTCGTTTGTGTTGTCAAAAATGGATAACCACATGCAGAAGAATGAAATTTGACCTTTATCTCACACCATATACAAAAATCAACTCAAAATGAGTTAGAGACTAAAACTTAAGATGGAAATAATAAAATTACTAATAGAAAACCAAAAAAAAAATGATTCTTGTCATGAGTCTGGGTAGGGATTTTTTGGATATGATACCAAAGCACGGTCAACAAAATCAAAAATAGACAAATGAAATTACACAAAACTAAAAAGCTTCTGCATAGCAAAAAAAAAAAAAAAAAAAAAAAAAAAATTCAACAGAGTGAAAAGGCAACCAATGGAGTGGAAGAAAATATTTGCAAACCATTTATCAGGTAAGGGGTTAATATATAAGACTCTCCTACAGCTCAATAACGAAAAACCAAATAAGTTCTTTAAAAAATTGTCAAAGGCCCTAAATAGACATCTCTCGGAGGAAGGTAAATAGCCAACAGGTATATAAAAAGGTGCTGAACTTCAGTAATTATCTGGAAAATATAAATTAAAACCACAGTGAAACATCACTCACACTTGTTAGAATGGTTATCAAAAACATCAAAGTTGGCAAGGTGTGAGGAAAAGAGAACCGTTGTACATTCAAGGGAATGTAAATTGATACAACCATTATGGCAAACAGTATCAGGGTCCTCAAAAAATTAGTATAGAGCTACCTTATTATCCATCGGTTGCACTTCCAAGCATATATCCAAAAGAAATAAAATCAGTGTCAAAGCAAAAATTATCCAGGTATGGGGGCACATGACATGTCTGTAGTCTCAGCTACTCAGGAGGCTGAGGCAGGAGGATCTCTTGAGCCCAGGAGGTTGAGGGTACAGTGAGCTATGATCATGCCACTGCACTCCAGCCTGGGTGACACAGCCAAAGGCTAGAAGACATAAAAATATGAATTGGCAGGAGAGTAACCTCTCAAACGTTACTCTTACCAAAAGTAATAGCAGCAGATTGAAAATTAGTAATTATTGATGACATTTAAAAAATAGTCTTACAGTTCTTTAAAAGTTCATTTTTAGTTATTTAATCTCTAAAAAGTGTTTTTGTTTTGTTTTGTTTTGTTTTGTTTTGTTTTGTTTGAGACGGAGTCCCACTCTGTCGCCAGGCTGGAGTGCAGTGATGCAATCTCAGCTTACTGTAACTTCCACCTCCCGGGTTCAAGCAGTTCTCCTGCCTCAGCCTCCTGTGTAGCTGGGACTGCAGGTGCGTGCCACCACGCCCAGCTAATTTTTGTATTTTTTAATAGAGATGGGGTTTCACCATGTTGGCCAGGATGGTCTCAATCTCTTGACCTCGTGATCCGCTCGCCTCGGCCTCCCAAAGTGCTGGGATTACAGGCGTGAGCCACCGCGCCTGGCCTAAAAAAATTTTTTAAGTAATTTTTTAAAGAGAAAAAAGTTAATAAGTAAAATTGTTGTGTTTTGGTGTACTTAAAGACAGTAGTAGATAATTTTTTTTCTCTAAAATTATTTCTAGATTTCTTGAGTATTGCTGTTGACTATCTTTTCATCCCTTTTCTATTTAAAATTCTTTTTTTTTTTTTTTTTTGAGACGGAGGTTTCACCATGTTGGTTAGGCTGGTCTTAAACTCCCGACCTCAGGTGATCCGCCTGCCTTGGCCTCCAAAGTGCTTGGATTACAGGCGTGAGCCACTGCGCCCGGCCCAAAGGATGGAAATAATGTTTTTTTGTTTTTTGTTTTTTGAGGCACAGTCTCGCTCTATCGCCAGGCTGGAGTGCAGTGGCGCGATCCCGGCTCACTGCGACTTCCATTTTCCGGTTTTAAGCGATTCTCCTGTCTCAGCCTCCCAAGTAGCTGGGGCTGCAGGCATGCACCACCACACCCAGCTAATTTTTTGTACTTTTAGTAGAGACGGGGTTTCACTGTGTTGACCAGGATGGTCTCGATCTTTTGACCTCGTGATCTGCCCGCCTCGGCCTCCCAAAGTGCTGGGATTACAGGCGTGAGCCACCGCGTCCGGCAAAATTCTTCTTTTTTTAAACGGTATGAATGTAAGCTGATGTATGTTTGTGTAAGAGTATGATTCACATTCAGCAGAACTATCATCTTTCAAACTATTACAGCAAAATTCAGGAGTAAGATAATTTTTCATCATATTGTCATCCAATTTCTGTCTTATTTTTATTTTTTTTTAATGTACTTGTAATGTATGGAAGAGAATTCCAGAAAGCTTTGTGACTTTTTTTCACTTAAAGGAAGTGGCTAGAATGAGATTGAGGGCAGGGGGAATGTGACACAAGGAAACTAGCTGGAAAGCTCTACGTATTATGTGCAATTTTATTTTCTGAGTAGTATCACTGATTCAGTAATTACCCTGGGTAGTAGCCATACAAGTTTTCTTGTTCCCTGGAAAGCCTGACTGTAATCTAGAACTTTGCTAGCATATCATGTACCTTGTAATTTTATTTTCTAAAATTAAGTGGCATTTAATGTCTTCATTTCCCCATGTTAACCTTTTAAAAGCCTTAGATCTTCATTTATTTTATTGCTCCCACACCTTCTTTCTATTTCACATAATTCTTTGCAATTCACTTTACTATTCTGCAAGTAAATCATTTGCAGATTTTCTAAAAGCTGGATTCTCTCATTTAGGACTTGATGCCGTGGTTTCTTAGTAGAAGACAAGTTTACAGCTGGAAGTTGCAGGTTCCCCAAGTTCAAAATCTGTACATACTTGCACTCGAAAGCCAAAATATTCCCTCTGTAGTCACTGAACTTCCAAAAGAAAATAGATGCCATCAGCCTAGACACAATTGATTCATTTAGGCTCTAATCATTTTGAAGGCCTCAGATTGGTAGGGCATGTGAGATTTAGCATTGGTTTGGCCATTCTCTTTTGAGGACTACAATTGGGTGATATCTTTTGCCCTAAGCTAAAAGACAAAAACATGAACTGGCAGGAGAGTAACCTCTCTCACCTTACTCTTACCAAAAGGTATAGCAGCAGAATAATAATTGATAACATTTTTAAAATAGTCTTAAAGTTCTTAAAAAGTTTGTTTTTAGTGAATTAATTTGAAAATTACAAAGCGAGTATACATGTTACTATTTAGCTACTAAGAACTATTTTATTAGAAAGTAATGAGGCTGGGCGCGGTGGCTCAGGCCTGTAATCCCAGTACTTTGGAAGGACAAGGCGGGCGGATCACAAGGTCAGAAGATAGAGACCATCCAGATTAACGTGGTGAAACCCCGTCTCTACTAAAAATACAGAAGTTCGCCAGGCGTGGTGGTGCACGCCTCTAGTCCCAGCTACACGGAAGCCTGAGGCAGCAGAATCCCTTGAACCCAGGAGGCAGAGGTTGCTGCAGTGAGCCAAGATCACACCACTACACTCCAGCCTGGATGACAGAGCTATACCTTTGGTAAGAGTAAGGTGAGAGAGGTTACTCTCCTGCCAGTTCATGTTTTTGTCTTTTAGCTCTCTCCAGCGAGAGTCCATCTAAAAAAAAAAAAAAAGCAAAATTATTCATCACTTTCTTCCTTCTTTTTTTTTTTTTTGAGACAGAGTCTCGCTCTTTCACCCAGGGTGGTGGGATCTTGGCTAACTGCAACCTCTGCCTCCCGAGTTCAAGCGATTCTCCTGCCTCAGCCTCCCGAGTAGCTGGGACTACAGGCTGCGCCAACACACCCAGCTAATTTTTGTATTTTTAGTAGAGACAGACAGGGTTTCACCATGTTGATCTGGATGGTCTCGATCTCCTGACCTCATGATCCGCCCGCTTCGACCTCCCATAGTGCTGGGATTACAGGCGTGAGCCACCGTGCCCAGCCTGATTTTGAATTTGCTTAGTGCCAGTCTGCTCTACTTTTCAAGGCCCGTCAATTGCCTAAGACCTCAAATCCTGATGCAGAATTCCCCAACTTATTGCTCTCAAATAGGACACACTTGTGCCAATGTCACTGCTTTTCCAGGCATCAAGCTAAACTGTTGGAAGTCGTTGAATTTCTGGTGACACATTGTAGAGCTCTATATATAAGAAGTTTGTTCTTCTTTGGAGTTGTTAAAAAGTGAGGCTTAAGTTTTTGTGCCCTCAACTTCATCCCCCCTTGGTTTATTGCTACCTTCCAACTTAAGCATCTTCAGCATTTTTATTCCAAGAAATAAGCTTGTGATGTACAGCATTAAGCAGGACACTTTGAGAGAGGAGGAACCCTTCCTGGAATTTCAGAACTGTCTCCTTGTAGAGAAAATTCCCGTAATGTTTGTTTTACTTCGAAAATCTAAGTGCCAGAAAGAACGAAGAGTCAAGAAAGGAGCTACCATGAGCTCTTGATTTTGAAGCAAAATCTGCACTGTGACCCCATTTTAGAAGATCACTGGCCCTCTATAGAGCACTACTTTGAACAGATGAGTGAATTTTAAATCAAGTGTCTTGGTTGCTTATATTTTTAAAATCTCCAAAGATCTAAATTCAGATGCCAGGGAAAGCTTTGTAAAGGGACCCTCCCCTTCCTCAGCCTACCCTTTCCATGCATTCTAGGAACTTCTGTGGGGTTTAGGTATTCCCTAAATGATTAAAGAATGTATTATAATTCAATAGATCAGTGATTTGTGGTTAAAGAATAGCTAATACAAACTGTTCTTAGAATAGCTTGGATATTAGGTCCCATTGTGTGTGTATGTGTGTATCTGTGTATGTGTGTGTGTGTGTGAGAGAGAGAGAGAGAGAGGAGGGGGGACACCAAGACAGGCACTGTTAGACCCATCTCCTTTTTCCACAAAGCATTTGCAGTAGCCTGTAACCAACACACATAATAAAATTTATGTAGGGATTTTTAAAATTTTAGAGAGGGAAGCCCATGGACAAGAAATGGTATTAGAATAACTTGGAGTCTCTTGGGGATTCTACAAGTCTTTTGCTGCAGATACAGTTGCCGTAGCATTAAGAGAGAAGTCAAACCTCAAACACAGATCTGTCCTGAAGAGGAGCAGACCTTCAGCTGGTCCTCCACTCCACTGCCATCCCAAATTGTGCCAGTGCCAAGTGCAGTATCAGCCCTTGGGCTTCACCTGGCCTGTGCGTTCATTCTAGTTCCACTGTCTCTGCCTTCCTGCTTATTATGCCACAACTCTGCTAGAGTACTCATTCCATTCCTTTGGAAAGGCCTGCAGTTCAACAATTGCACATCCCATTACAGAAACAGCATTGAGCTTGAGTTTGGAAAAATCACACATGCATCTTATACTGGGCCTGAGGATTCAAGAGAGTTTCAGACACCCTTGGTTTATTATTCTCTTGGCTTCACAAGTACATTCATGGAATTGACATAGACGAGGGACACTCAGACACTGGCCAGGCACAGAGGAAAAGAAAGTGAGAGAGATTCCATTCTGCCTGACTCAGCCAGGATAGGTAGAAAACCTAAGGATCTTTTTCTTCAGCAGTCATCATATGTTTCCATCATTTGTTCCTATGGTTATTTTCCGCTGCCCAGTTGTTATTTGCAGTTCTTTAAAAACATCAGTGCATGGGCCTCAAGAGGCAAAGAGAACTGAGGTCCTACACTAGAGTCTGAGAATATTCAAAGTTTTGGACTGAGGTTTCACCTCTGAGCTCATGCTTTTTTATTACACTACATTTGGCTGGAGATCTGACACTAGATGCACCATAACCATGGCAAAGGCCATACAATCTCTTGCTTTTCAGATTTCCACTGACATTTTTGCCTGCTGTAGAGTAGCCACACCTCTCCATGAGTTTCAGGTGTTTTAACTGTTTAGGAAGCAGAGGGACAGGAGAAAGAAATGAATCAATGGTAAAGAGATGGTGCCTAAGAATGGAAAGATCACAGATGAAAGTGGAGTATGTGCCACCTTCTGACCCAGGCCAGGTGGCTGGGTGTGGATGAACATCGTATGTGTCCCCACGGCAGTCACCCTTGCAGTGGTAATTCTCCCAGTTTAGCCACCACGAAGTATTGTTCTTTGTTTTTCTATAGTGCTTGTGAAAATGCTATGACAACTGACTGGTTTTGTGCAAACAGAGCCTGTCTCTCAAGAGACAGTGTGTCTGAAAGTCAAACATGGATGGCAGCCATTGGCACACAGAGTCAGAAACCACAGATTGTTTTCTCGTTGGATGAACAGCTTAAAGCAACGTAAAGTTAATTGAAGAATTCCTTGAAAGTGAAGTCAGACTAAAAGAAATGCTCCGAGTCTATAATTTACTAAATATGAAAGAACTGTAAGTGGTAGTGAGACTAAAAGAGTTTTGGTTGGGGGGAGAACATTTTTGTAAACAGATCTGGCTTATATTTTTGCTTGGACTGTTTTAATGATTTGCTCTAATAATGTAGATCTGCAAAAGAATCTCTAATTAGGTAAGGCTTGATTTATGGAGTTGGCCTCGTATAAACCATGATGTCATGGTTTGCTGCAGAAAATTACAGGCCTGGTCTCACCATTGAAAACTATTATTTCTACCTAGAATGACTCCTGCGCTGCATGTCGTACTCTCAGGAAACCAAAGCATTCTATGTTCTCGTTCACAGTGCACCTTGCCCAGTTAAACTCAACATATAGTATTACTCATCAAATAACTTTATCAAACATTATAAAAACTGGGGAGGGAGGAGTAGAAGAAAAACGCTAGCAGTTAAAGAATCTTTACTTCCTGGGAACTTAGTAGTTACCAGCCTATGATTCTCAGTAGAAGTGGGGTCACTCCCCGTTCAGCTGACAGACTGGCAAGGATATGCCAAACCGTTGAAAGTAGCGTCTGCGTGTCCCTTCCTCCCAAAACTCTAACTGTATCTTCCACACTCCCTCTCCAGCTACTTCCTGGAAAGACCTTTCAGTGTCATGGTCACCTGTTTCATCTAGTTTTAAGTAAGAGTGTGGGGGCCTCTGCAACATTTCACCACGGTTCTTACTCCCTTTCCCATTGCAGTAGAAGCCTTGCTGTAGGGCCAAGCCTTTTTCTTTGATTATAGGTCTGCCGATTAAGATTTCCTAACATTTTTCTTACGTTAATTATACCTTAGTTATTGTATTTGCTATGGTTTACCTTTTTTTTTTTTTTTTTTTTTGAGATGGAGTTTTGCTGTTGTTACCCAGGCTGGAGTGCAATGGTGCAATCTCAGCTCACCGCAACCTCTGCCTCCTGGGTTCAAGCAATTCTCCTGCCTCAGCCTCCCGAGTAGCTGGGACTACAGGCGTGCACCACCATGCCCAGCTAATTTTTGTATTTTTAGTAGAGACGGGGTTTCACCGTGTTGACCAGGACGGTCTCGATCTCTTGACCTCTTGATCCACCCGCCTCGGCTTCCCAAAGTGCTGGGATTATAGGTGTGAGCCACCGCGCCCGGCATATTCTTAATGGCATCTCAAATGATGAATCCTTTCTAGAAGGTTTTCAATTTACTTTGCCCAGATCCACCGGAGGAATCATCATCTACATCAGTTACAGACCTATAAAATGTATTTTTTAAATAAAAAGACTTAAAATATTGTTATTTGATCCACAAGCTTCAGAGTGGAGGTTGTATTAGCAGGCATGAAAATAATATTCACCTTCTTGTACATCTCCATCAGAGCTCTTGGGTAACCAGGTACATTTTCAGTAAGCAGAACTATTTTGAAAGGAATCATTTTTCTGAGTAGTAAATCTCAACTGTAAGCTTAAAATACTCTGTAAACCATGCTGTAAAGAGATATGCTGTTACCCAGGCTTTGTTGTTTAATTTATGGAAAACAAGCAGAGTAGATTCAGCATAATTCTTCAGGGTCCTAGGATTTTCAGAATGATAACTGAGCATTGGCTTCAACTTAAAGCCACCAGCTACAGTAGACCTTCACAAGAAAGTTAGCCTGTCCTTCAAAACTTTGAAACCAGGTATTCGCTTCTCCTCTCTAGTGAGGAAGTCCTAGATAGCATCATCTTCCAATAGAAGGCTGTTTCATTTACATTGAAAGTCTTTTTTGGTGTAGCCACTTTCATCAATTCCCCAGGCTGGATCTTCTGGATAACTTGCAGCTTCTCTATCAGCACTCGCAGCTTTACCTACACTTTTACATTGTAATGATGACTTTTTTCTTCAAACCTCATGAACTGTCCTCTGCTAGCTTCGAACTTTTCTTTTGCAGCATCTTCACTTCTCTCAGCCTTAATATAATTGAAGAGAGTCAGGGTCTTGCTCTGGATTAGGCTTTGGCTTAAGGGAATGTTGTGGCTTGTTTGATCTTCTATCCAGATGACGCCAACTTTCTCCGTATCATCAATAAGGCTGTTTTGCTTTCTTATCATTCATGGCTTCCCAGGAGTAGCACTTTTAATTTCCTACAAGAGCTTTTTCTTTGCATTCATACCTTGGTTAACTGTTTGGTGCGAAGAGACCTAGCTTTAAGCCAGTGTTGGCTTTTGACCTGCCTTCCTCACTAAACTTAACCATTTCTAGCTTTTGATTTAAAGTGAGAGACGTGTGACTCTTCCTTTCACTTGGACACCTAGAGGGCATTGTAGGGTTATTCACTGGCCTAATTTCAATATTGTTTTGTCTCAAGAAATAGGGATGCCCAAGGAGAGGGAGAGAGACCAAAAAATGACTGGTTGTTGGAGCAGTCAGAACACACACAACATTTATTAAGTTGGCCATGTACGTAGGCTCAGCTGGTGGTGCCCTAAGACAATTATGAGAGTAACATCAAAGATTACTAAATCACATATTGCCATAACAGATGTAATAATAATCATTAAAAAGTTTGAAATATACCAAGAATCACCAAAAAGTGACACAGAGACATGAAGTAAGCACATGCTGCTGGAAAAATGGCACCAAAAACTTGCTTAATGCAGGGTTGCCATAATCCTTCGATTTGCAAAAAATGCAGGATCTGCGGAGCACAATAAAGTGAAAGCACAGTAAGATGAGGTGTGCCTGGATATATACATATACATACATACATACATACATATATATATATATACACATGTACATACATACATAACATATATCTATGTATCTATATATACACATGAATGCCTTAAAAAGGAGAGGGGGAGAAGCAAATGAAAAAAAAAATTCTGAGATGATCTTAGACAACCACTACTTCTCAAAATAACCAGAAATGTGTTTGAAAAGTTACAGATCACACCCCAACTCTTTCTCTGAACCACCTTCTTTTCTTCTCTTCTATGTGAAAGACTACATATTTTTCAAGACCCAGCTGCACTTTTATCTCTAAATGAAGCCTTCCTTGACTGCGACTCTCCCTGCTTCATCACTTTTCTAGGGGAGGATAATTCATCCTTCTCCCAGTTGAGTTTTCATTACATTTTATTTACACTTCTACATAATACTATGCAACATGCCAGTATTATGCATGATTAGCTGCATGTCTGTTTTTCCAGCTAATTGCACCACACAGGGAGTCTTATTCAGTTTGGGGTTTCCTGTGCCAAGTATGGTACCTGGCACCCTAGTATGTGCTCAATAAATCATGCTGAATGTATGAACTTCATATACCAGAGGGATATGCTGGAAATAGAGATGGCAGTTGGTTTTGCTTGCAGTTTTTATTGTTGTTGTTCTTTGTTTGGTTTTGATGCTGTTAGTAAGGTAAAGTTTATGATAGTATCTAGTGGGGTAAAGATTTAGCATTTGTAAAATTTTGGCACTATCTGCAATCCATATTAGAATTCTGGGATTTGGTAGTGAAGAAAAAACACTAAGGAGATTTGAAGAGATCTCTGTTTCTTCCCTAGAGTTTCCCTGCCTTTTCCCTAAGGACATAAATGGAAGCCTTGGGCATAAAGAATCAGGAACCCCACTGACCATGTGTGGGGAAAAGGCCCCTCCTATGTAATTGGATGTAAAAAAAAAGAAAATCTCTTTTAGACAGGCACAGGGTTTTGGCTGAAGTTCAGCCACATACCTATTCTAAGCTGAATTTGGGTATAGCCCTAATAATTGCAGTTACTCTTTAGAGAAAGAACCCAAGAGGTTTACCTGGAGATTTTTTCCAGATGTAAGCAGGTATGTGAGAAGCGCAGTAATGAAGATGTAAACCGGATGAGGCCATTTCGTGCCCCATAGTCTTTCCTCCAATCGCTCGAATGCTAGGAGATGTTCCCCAGCAATCATAAGGATGATGCAACGCAGCCATCTAACAAACACCAGATGCCTGAGTAGCCTTATAAACTGTGGTGTTAAAGAGAAGGGGGGCAAAACCCCAAGTATGAATGCCTCTGCAGTTATCAATCTGTCATGAATTGTAATCAAACAGAAACAAACCTCTTTATTCCATCAGTTCCTGGGATAGGATCATCAGGTGTCCTGCAGACATGCTCTGAGTGTGGTGAGAGCTCTCAGGAACCTGTCCTCCTCCTTCACCCTCCCATGGCAGAGTCTGTCTTAGTGACATTGGTAAAGACACCCCATCCCCACCACCTGGGATTTCTATCTTTCTGGATGAGAAAGGATGAGCTGGATCAGCTATGCCAGAAACTGAGTATTTGGGTTAAATGCATCTTTAGTATCACCTCTATTCTTTTTTTTCTTTTCTCCATGTGAATCCAGAATAGGACTTTTTTTGTTATGGTAGTTAGAATTCTTAGGAGTGTTACTTGGGTAAGGGTGCACTAAAATCTCAGAATTTGCCATCATAGAACTCATCCGTGTTACCAAAAACCACTTGTACTCCAAAAGCTATTGAAGTAAAAAAATTGTTTTAATTTTTAAAAAAAAGAATTATTAGGAGTGTTAAAGTTAGCCCTTTGAGGAAAACCATGAAACTCTGTCACCAAAGTGTAAGAAAATCAAGACATACAAAGGCTTAATTAGGCCCCTCTGAAATAGCACACACTGCAGAATGTATTTTGGAAGAGCGAATTGCAGTTAACTTGAAACAAATAAGAAATGAAGAAATTATATATACATTTTCCCCACCCCCAGGGTCAAACCCACCACAGCTGAAAGCTGTCCAAGTAGCGAGTGTCCTACATGGGAGGCAGTCAAGAGTAGAGTTAGGGGCACAGCGTTTGAAGTCACAGGAACTTGGATTTCAGTTTGAGCTTGGCCATGGACTAGCTATGTGATTTGTCTTAACTGTTTTGAGCTGTTAGCATAATCATCTGTAAAATGGAGAGAAGAGTACCTACCTCACAGTAGAAATAATGGATCAAGTGCCTGACTTATTGATAGAGGTTATTCAATCCATAGTATCATTAAGGTAAAAAGAAACTGTGTGGTGAGATTGAACGCCTTGGGAATAAAGTTGAGGCAACTGCAACTTAACAATTATGACTCTCTCCTGGGCTGTCTTTATACAAATAACCTCTTTTACTTTGCTTTCTAGTTATTTACACTTCTATAGCTTGCCCATGTCAGGGTTGTGCTGAACTAAGCACTTATTAATTACTCACTGATTTGCCCTTCTGCTTATTCCAGAAAATCTGTGTGGTTCCAGCCTAACCTGCAAGATAATAAGGGTGAGTGAGTATATGTTTACAGGGAATAGCGGGGTAGACTATGCAGGCAGGAGAGCTGAAAACCTTGAAATAAGAATGAGGCTCCTTGGCTGGGGACGGTGGCTCACACCTGTAATCCCAGCACTGTGGGAGGCCGAGGTGGGTGGATCACATGAGGTCAGGGATTCAAGACCAGCCTGGCCAACATGGTGAAATCCCATCTCTACTAAAAATACAAAAATTAGCCAGGCATGGTGGGATTACAGCCAGCTGCCTGTAATCCCAGCTACTTGGGAGGCTGAGGCAGGAGGATCGCTTGAACCTGGAAGGCAGAGGTTGCAGTGAGCCAAATCGCACCACTGAACTCCAGCCTGGGCAACAGAACAGTGAGACTCCAAAACAAGAAAGAAAGAAAGGAAAGAAGGAAAAGAAAGGAAGAAAAGAAAAGAAAAGAAAGAAACTCCCTGGCATCCATAATTGGACAAGTTGGTATGGTTTTGTAATCAACTACAAATTGGGAAAATCTCATGTAGGCTGGGAATATACTTTGGCTCCCAAATTTCAAGTCACCATGGTCTTATTACATGGTGGTTCCATAAAACCTCCTTACACCCACAGGACAGCCTTTCAGGTGTTTTGGGCAAGGGGTGTCAGAGCTGCCTCATTTAGAGCTTACATCTTCAGGCCAATCCCTCCAAGATTGGCCCATAAGACTGACCTCTGGGAGTAACTGGATGGAAAGCATTCTTGCCAGAATATTCTTCCACAGCAGAAGGCACTTCTTCAGGCCCCACATCAAACTATGGTGAAATTTCAATCTGCTGTGTAAAGCACAATGAGGGTTTGAAACTGGTATGGGGTGCTAGTAAGCCTGTCCCAACAGAGTTTTTAAATTCAAACTTGTTAAATGCCAGTATCTTCTAAAAGTCATTTTGTTGTTAAGATCTTGGTAACAATAGCAGTTTTTTGACAAAAAAAAGAGTTGAAGATTTGGATATATGGCACCTTTGAAGAAATCTCTTAAATGGTTTAAAAAAAAAAACCATGATGATGATAATGTTGAAAGGTAGAAGTATAAGAAAATGGAAGAGATAGGAAAGGTGATATATAAATTTATACACTGAGGTCTGCTCGCTAATTCTTGCCATTACTGTGATGAACCCTGCCATTGACGTCCTGTGGTTCTAGAAAGGCACTGGGAAGCACCATTGGGCAGCCCAGGCTCAGCCCAGAAATGCAAATAGTTTAAGGTGGTGCTAGTGAATGAGGACAGGCTAGTCCTCCAGGACAAGATAAATGGGCAGTGAGGAACAACAAGAGCTAAAAGGCATGATGTTTTGGGAAAACTATCCACCCATCCCTACAGAAAGAAAATTACTGATAGAAAAAAAAAGCCATTTTTGAGGGTCAGATATAAATGCTTTTAAAATTAATACAAATTGAAGTTTTCTCACTAAAAGTTCCAAGGCAGTGGTTCTCAAATTTGAATAAGCACAAGAATCACATGGAGGGCTTGCTAAAGTGCAGACTGCTAAGGCCCCAGCCCAGAATTTCTGATTAAGGAAGCCAGGATGAGGCCTGGAAACTTGTATTTCTGGCAAGTTCCCAGGTGATGCTGACGCCTCAGTGCCTGAGGACTACACTACGAAAAGCCGTGTTCTAAGGTACACTACATAAAGTTGGTGGCCTGTGAATTTTAAGATCCCAGGAATATGACTTAAAAAACTAGCTGAAGAACAAAAGTCTTCATCATTCCACTTCTGCCCCCTAAAGTAAATTAATCAACAAAACAACTCAACATTTCAACAACAAATAATACAATGCCAAAACTCATCTGTAGAGATGGCTTTTAAAGATGAAATCATCTGTGAGCAATGGAAAGCTCCTAATATACTGCCCTAGAGACCAACCCTTGATGGTAGTGTAAGTTTCCTATCATTTTTTTTAACAGAGGCCAAGGCATCCGTGTGGTGTCATTCCTGAATTTTTACCCACAGAGTTGTCATGGTGGAACTCCCAGGTCCATATTTTAAGCAAGAAACATACACAAGCTGCTGTAGATTTTGCTGAGGTGAGGTGAAGGTTGAGTAATTCTACAAATGTTTCCCTTTCCTCTAGGCTTTCAAATCCCTGGAGACCTCTCCCAGGGCCTGTGGTATGGAGAGTTGGACTTGACACTACCGTGAGAGACCCAACTTCCAAAGACTGCATCAGCCGAAAGGCTCTCTATACAGACTGCAGACTTGTCAGCTGGTTAAGGAGGCAGACAGGGCAGTCTACTACAAACTGCAGTCCACGTATCTGTGCTGAAAATAAGAGGAGTCTTTAGGAAGCAAAGAAGAAAATATTTTTATAAAGAAATTTTATTGCATAATTGTTGTATATAATAAACATAGGAAAAGGGTTTTTAATGAAAATTCATGTCTTTTTTCAAAAGTTTTGAACTATCTGGAGAAAAATTATTACAAAGCTATCTAAGGCAAAAATAATATTTAACCTTCAAAACAAAAGATAATCCCCTTCACCATTTTTTTTTGTATTTAAAGCAAGACATTTTAAACACAATTAACATGGAGAAGTTTTCAAATTGCTACATCATTTGCATTAAGAATTTAAATGCATCTAAGAAACACATGGGGCTGTTCTCTAATACAACAGATACTGCCACTTTCTTTAGATCCATTCTGCTTGAATGGATCTTTTTGCACACCAACAGAAGGTCTGTACTTTTTTTTTTTGCACACCAACAAGGTCTGTACTTTTTGCACACCAACAGAATCCTGCATCTTCTAATGGTACAGTAAGAGCTGGAGTGCAGAGAGGGAAAGTACCATGCACTTCCTATGTTAAATGGCATAACTCCCACAGATCACATACACCTCGCCATATTGACTCACTTCATTGCACTCCATATCCTGCAAAAATAAATCTAGTGCTCGACAGCTGACATTATTGCTCACTGACGTTTTAGTAATATATTTCTTTCACATAAGACAGAAATATACTGAAATTTGATACCACTTAAACCCAAAAGCAATCTGGAATTAAACCACATGCATATACCCTACTTTTTTTCAATGGATGTTGCATTTTTCTTAAAGTCAATCCTGGAAAATGTGGTAGAAGAAAAACTGGCTTTCTGTGAAACAAAGACTAAGGATTAGAAAAAGAGGGGTTTTTTTTTTAGTGAAATGTTAAGTTCTATAATAAAAATGAAGGAAAAATGACAATACAGTTTCTGTGAAGAGGGATCAGGACAGCCTCTCATTGATCCTCCTTGTCTACCCCGACACTGGCCTGCATCCCAGGGACCCCAGGGGAGGCTATCCCACAGAGCTAGAGCAGCCGAGAGCTGCTGTGTGTGCCTCTGAAGGATGGGCTGCAGGCTATGGCAAAGCCCTGAGAGACTCATTTCTTTGGCCACCCCAACATGGAATCTTGGGGTCGCTGGGAAATACTGGAGCTTTTTCTGTGAGATTTGGAAAGACTTGTAGGATGGTCTGGATGTTGATGGCTGAGGTCTGGTCTTAAATTTTATACCTCATTTCTAGAAGCCTATGAATTCCAGAGTGAACCCAGGGCCTGGGGTAGATGTCCTGGAGCTGAGAGGGCACCTGGATGCTCAGATAGAAATCTCTTATGTGAACATCCAGATAAGAGTGGGACTTATCTGGAATCACAACATTGCAGCGTACATGACTATGAAGAGGCCACCGGGATGTTGGGCTTCTTAGGGAGGTGCTTGTAGAGAGAGACATGGAGGAATGTGGACATGGCCACATTGACACTGTTTGTCACAGCTTTTCATTCTAATTTCTCATTGCTTCTTTATAATTGTCAAATGTCCCTCTTTCTTTCTTTCTTTTTTTTTTTTTTTTTGTCCTGGTGCTTACAAGGAAAGCTTTCACAGATTTACAAAAATATATTTTTTTAAAAAAACTACAATTCAAGATTAGCATTCAAAGCTACAAACACAATGTACATTCATCACACACCAGACCTTCACACCTGGCCACAGCGATGTTGACTAATGTCACCACTGTTTATACTTGTGAAAACTTTATTGTGCACAGTGACATCCATTCCACCAGACTCAATGTTATAAAGCAACTGAGCAGAGCTTCTCAAAGTAAAACTAGCTGTGTTGCTACAAAGGGAAATTCTGGCTCTTGGCCCAACTATTTCCATACCAATCAGCTAAGTCAGCCTCCTCTCTGCTTCTTTCCATTTCAAATGCCTGGGCTTTGGCCTTTGAGGCAATTAGAACCAGATCGGTTTAATTTTACAACACTGATCTCAATTGTCTAGCAATATCGTGAGTTTGCCCTGAGAGTATCAATACATTTTACAAATATTATGAGTCCCAGTTTATACATGAAGAAATAGGCACAGAGAGGCTAAATGGTTTGTCCCTTGTCACACAGAAGATTATGTTGAATATGAGACTTGAGCTTCTTCTGTTTTAGCTTTCCATGTGAATCCCCATGTCTCTCCAGAGGTCACTTGGAGCTCTGTGCACAAGGCCCCCACTTGGATTCTGTTTATTACTTGTAGTGTCCTGTCCATTTTTCAGCCCAGCACTGAATTTTTCAGTACCCAAGACTTCATCCTTGGTCTTCTCTGCTCTCTCTTTCCTGCTGCCTTGATGAAGTGTGTCGCCCCCAATATTTTATTTTACACGGTGGAATTTACCAAAATGCCCTTCCAGCTGCAGCTGCTTAGGTGTGGAAAGAAGGACTTATAAAAAGGCAATGGGCAGGTGTTCTTCTTTTTTAATTTTAGACCAAATAGGGCTCAATATTTTACAGTTGTCTTACATTCCAATGCTATTTTTTCTTTTTTGGACAGGATCTTGCTCTGTTGCCCAGGCTGGAGTGCAGTGGTACAATATCAGCTCACTGCAACCTCTGCCTCCCAGGTTCAAGTGATTTTCCTGCCTCAGCCTCTGGAGTAGCAGGGACTACAGGCATGCACCACCACGTCCAGCTAGTTTTTGTATTTTTAGTAGAGATGGGGTTTTATCATGTTGGCCAGGCTGGTCTTGAACTCCTGACCTCAAGTGATCCACCCACCTCGGCCTCCCAAAGTGCTGAGATTACAGGCGTGAGCCACCACGCCTGGCCTCCAATGCTTTCAATGGAAAATAAAATAAAATAAAGGCCTAACAGCGAGGTAATGTTTACTTCTCTGCCACAGCATTCGGTATACCCCCTCGGATCTGGCAACAATTTAACATAAGGAAAAACTTTAGACCTTCACATCCTTTTAGTGAGAAAAAAAATGACCTTAGGTCAAACTTTCCACAAAACTGAGCAGTCTCATTAAGACATCATTCCATCCTTATCTTAGGTGGGTCTGTGCAAAGGCCTCAAGGCCACGTGTCTTGCAGGTCTCCATGCCCTGCACTTCCCAGCTCTGGTCTCTACGCTGCAGAGGAGATCTCTATTTTCACTTTTGAATACCACAAACCCTCTGCTTCTGAATCAAAGGAGAAAAAACTGCAAAAGAAGCCATGTGCTCAAAGAAAAGAATGCCAAAGGGTATCAGTGGCTTGTGAAGAAGTTTCACAGAGCTGTCTCCATTTGCTAAAGCTATAAACAGTTCTTGATCTAGTCAATAGCAAAATACATGGATGGCCAGGGCTTCTGTTTAAGCAAAAGAAGAAAAAATATCAATAGCACAAAACTGCCCTTATAGTTTTTGAAAAAATATATCTATTTAAGATAAACAATTTTGATTTTTTTAATAAGCTGTGCATTAAGTACACTTTGTTTCCATCACTCTCCATTACTCTAGAGCTCCGCTTTGTCTGCCTGGACTGGGCTGGTGACCCCACTGCTTCCCTCAGCGGCAGCACCACCGCTATCCACAGGTGTGAAAGACAAGGCAGCCGAATTTATGCAGTATCTTTTCCCAGTTGGACGAGGCCCATCATCAAAAATGTGCCCAAGGTGAGCACCACACTGAAAGAGAAGAACAAAATGTAAGCAAAAAGCATGCACAAAGCAGGCTTTGAGAGGAACTCACATCAAGCAGTTTAAATGGATGATCAGCCTGTAGAGAAATGAAGGAAACCATAGTGGATGATTTCTAATCCGCCTGTCAATAGCCACAAAGATGGTTTCTGGCAGGCTTTGCACCACATGCTGAGAATAAAAAACACTAGAATTGTGCATATCAGAAATCATTTATGAGCCACTGTATTTTTTGATCTGTGAAGTCTCTCAGCCAGCTGAAAAATGACTGCCGTAATTTTATGAATCAAGTTGACCCTTGATCTTCCCTTGTAAGAAACATGGCAGAATAAAATCTTTCCCCCTGGCATTACTTTTGGCTTTGGACGGGTGGGTTTCAGATATGCAGAGGTCCACTGAAAAGATACTGTTTAACTGGCCATGACAGAGGTGATGTTTGCTTTCATGGGCAATAAAACTTAACATCAGACAAGCATTGGATGTTCTTGGAACCCAGCTAAGCAATGGCAAGGCTCAACAGATTTATGTCACGGTCACCAGGGCTGCAAATGTATCAAAAGGAAACATCTCTAGTGTACACAATTGTTTTTTTCCTGGCTTCCAATAAGTGGAGTGTCATGCTCGCTTCTTTATCCAAAAGAACTATAATATAAAGAAAAGGAATAAGCTGTTTAGCTAAAATCAATTTTACTGACTATTCAAAAGCTGGGGAAGAAGAGACCTAAAGTCTAGACAGAGGCAGAAGGAGCATCATTTTGATGTTTGAGAGAAATTCAGCTCCGAGAAAGTCTGTCCAAAAAAAACTGGCTCAGTGAATAGCTCTGCACTAAGTGCTTTGATGCTGGGTACAGCTTCGGGAGATGAAGGTACATCTCACCCTCTGAATATCTCCTACCCTTTTCCAGCAGGGACCAAAGAAACCAAAGACTGAGGTAAATGACTTCTATTCATTCACTTACTTATGGAGTGCCCGCTACCTGCTGGGCACTGTTACAGACTCTGGAGTACAGACAACAATCCCTGGCCTCATAGAGCTTATATTCTAGTGGGAGAGACAGACAGTACACACAAAAAAACAAGTGAACTATAAAGGATGAAAGGTAGAAAGCAATGCTAAGGAGGAAAAAAGAAGGTGATATGAAATGTCAGATAGGGTGGTCAGGAGAGGCCTCCCTGGGGTCACTTTGGAATAAGGACCTGGAAGAAATGAATCTCTAGGGGAGGGCATTTCTAGGAGAGGGAAGAGTCAAGATTTAGGTAACAGTTATGAGAGAAAAGGCTTGTCAATGATTTGTTCTCACTGTACTGGTTTGGTGTATAAAACACAAGTTTCAAGTAAGAGTATGAATGGACAAGGGACGGGGGCTGAGATACCAAATGGAGATGAAAAGAGAAAAATGAGGGCAAGTGCTCATTACAATGAAAAGCACTAGAATCTTGGTTACCCCATTGAACATGCTAAGCTCAGTGCTCAAGCATTCCCTAGTTATTAATAAATAGCACAAACAGCAACTTTGACTGTATGGCACTTCCATAATAAAAGTGCATTCTCATTTCACTGCCAGCATACTGTGTTAGTTTATTAAAGAACTAAAAAGGAACCCTGAACTGATTTGATCTATTGCCTAGAAAATATGAAACAGGCCTAAAAAACAAATCTTGTATTATTTTACCACATTCTATGCAGGTTTAGGTAATATCAAGGCTGACAGCTCAGATTGCTTTTCCTTTCTATAAACAATTGATGCCAAATTTTTAGGCATCCGCAGCTAAGATGAACCAGTAAAAATACATATGCTTGCCCAATGGACACAGGAAAACCCCCATTTCTGCCTGCCAAAATAGTCAAGGTGCTGTCCAACAGGAACTAGTGCTCTCGGTGACCACTGTGTGTGTACAATTATCGATCTCAGATGCAGCCCCAACACTTAGAGCATTTGGCATTTCAGAGATGAAGTTTTCATATACCTAAAAGCCTTAGGGGGGTGTGTGTGTGTGTGTGTGTCTAATGAGAGAATACAGCTAGCTGGCAAAAATATTGTCTTTGCTAATAATCTCTTGAGCATCTTTAGAAAATAGTTCTATTTGTACGACACCAAAAATAAAGCATAGTAAGGATATATTTGAAGGTGTTTAAGTTATATGGTCTTAATTTCCTAAATCATATTTTAAAAATCCAAATTACAGTAACTGAATCTGTTGAACTGGGTCCGTTTTCAACCTGTAGTTTCCTTTGCTAATCTGGAGCTAGTATTCTGGTGAAATAGAAAGGAAAACACTGACTCTAGGTGTGTCCTTAATCCCAGGCAAAAGAAAAAGGAGAAGTGAGGAAGAGAAATTATAGCAAGAAAAAGACAATAAAAACCATTTGCTAACAGATATATGGGTTGAGGATGGGGGTAGAAAAATCCTCAGAAACTGAGTCCCCTGAAAATGATAGTTACGGCTTCATATACTTGCCACAGAGTGTTCTGGAAGAGTCGCAGCAGCCTTAGGTTACTGAGGAAGAAACAGCATCTCAAAACATAGAAAGGAGTTCATCTGATCTGTGGCACTGCACACGTGCCCACCCCACTGCCAGCAAAGCCATTTGTCTGAGGGAAGCCTAACTTACACAGTGCCATTTGTGCCTTCTCCCAGGTAAACCTTGTCTCCCAGAAAGGAATGCTACCCGGTTTCTTTGAAAAGCACACAAGCCCCAATGGCTCCTCCCTGAGAGGTCGTGCATGGAGTCCATTCTTTGCAGCTTCTAGCCTTGGGAAAGCTGGGAGGATAAATGGAAGCTGTCAGCGATGCATTGTTTCTTTAGCTGCCTGCAAGCTCTGCCTCCCAGGCCCCAGCCAACTGGCAATGTGTTGGGATCTCTCAGCACACCTGGTTGTAACTGAAACAAACTGGTTGCTCGATGAAGACATCTCTGAGACCTGCTGTTAATGATTTATTTCAGGATGGAATCTTTAGCATGAATTTTGAACATTGTTTTTAATGGTTATGTGTTTCTTTATTTCACAGGTAAATGTACCTGAATATTTTAGTCTTTATTCTGAAGAGCATCAGATGATTGTTCAAAAGAAAAAAATTGAATTCTCACAAGAGTCCTTTATCACCTAAGCCTCCCTCTCAGAAAAGTTGGCAGCTAAAGAACCTGCAGAGAACCAAGGAAAAGGATCCCCCTAAAATAAGTATTTGAGCATCAAATTTAACATAATTCCTTAAAATCTAACTGCAGTTCTCGATTGTATGTATAAGAAACACAAATAGTATATTCAACACAGTTACATTTTTCTGCACTGATGTATTTCCCACTGTCTTAGAGGGTTTCTCCTAGCTATTCCTAGATGTTTAGGTTTTATTATTGTAATTTTCTCTTAAGTGTTTGATCTATGACATGAAGCACTTTCAAAGCAGGGCTTTTACACTTGGGCACATGGGGAAGGATGGGAAAGAGAAAACAGTTTTAAGAAGAAAAGCAATTTACTCTGCCAGTAGTATTCTGTTTTCTCCCACTGTTATTGAAGACACTTGTGTGTAAGTGGGGGCTTTTTTCCTCTGTGCTTGTGATATTAATCTTTTGCCAAGGAAATGACTGTGAAGTCACCAGTTTAGCATTATGATTTTACTGAAAGATCAAGAAAAAGAGATGGGCTGTGAGTCTGAAGCCCTATTGTAACACATGGGTATCTTTAATCATCAGCAATGTATGAGTTGTCATCTGCAGAAGATTAATAAGGTTTGGGGGTTTTACCAAAAACTGCTTAACTTTTGAAAAATGCTTTCTATTGGTGCATATTTACCTTTCTGTTGATTTGGCTGACTTAGAACAAATTAATAACGATCTTAAACAAACTTAAGGGACTATACCATAGACTCAAGCAGTAATAGCAGCACTCATAAATAGACTCCAGCATGGGTAAATTCAAGAGAGCCGATGGTTTCCTTAAAGATTATTACAAAAGTTAAGTGATTTATTAGACTCCCATTTGCTCCAGATGTAGAATTTTGATCTGAAGAAGAAAGAATTCCCCAAGTATTCTAGAAGGAACTTACTTCACTGAACTACAGCTTAAACCATGGAAATCTTACCTCTTTGCACTGAATTTAAACTCCTGACAAAGAATTGCTTAACAGGCTGGGGTTGAAGGATTAGGGAGAGGCTGTCAAATGATTATTCATAGTAGTCAGTGAAACTGGAATAGAAGCAATGTATTTTATCACTAACTGAAAATATAAATTAAATTAAGGAAAATTCTTTAGAGCCAAAAATTGTTACAAAATGGCTGGTGCTGAAGGGAAAATATATGTGCCCACAAAGTGAGCCAACTGAAGATGAGGATTCTCTTTGGAAGAGAACTGAAATGTAGTTTCTCAGCTCAGTAGGTGGAATAACAAAAGAGAACAAATACAATTGCAACAAAAATCAGAATGTTTTCATAAGCAGCAATTGTAATGGAGACAGTGAAGAATCTCTCCCACCTCTGCTTATTTTCTGTGCTGTCAATGCAAAGATTAGGCAGTATGCTGTTTCCTACATAACAGTTCTTTTAGAAGAACCTCACTGCAAGACTTCTAGGAAAAGTGGTGACAGGACTGAGGCAATCTTAACTCTCTCAGTAAAACTTTACTAAAAACATTATCTGAGAAGTCACTGGACACATGGACAAACCTCTTTACAATGTTCTGTAAAGAGGTGGTAGGCTATTAGCTCCCAATGAGTCTACAATTTCTACGCAAATATGAGGGCTAATTCACTGCATGCATAGTGTCATCCCCACCACAATTTTTTTAAAAAAGGATCCTAAGCACTAAAGTAAGAATTACATAGGAACGAAAAGAACAATGAAATACTGCCATATTGACAAACTGCTGAGCAGGTTGGGTCAATTAGGTTTTGTCTATGAAGGCTCAGTTCATTTTTAGAAGTTGGCAGTTAAAGGTTCTTCCTAGTTTGATATTTCGTCTTTACCAAAAGGAAAGAAATATGCCACATAACACATCCAACTGAAAATATCTACAACATACTAAAAGCATCTAATAGATTTTTTTTAATAACACAAACCATATTGATGCAATTCAGTCCAGAGAAAAGATGAGCCATGTAAATTCAAAATACAACAAGAATTTTAGAAAGAGAGCAAACTAGAGAAGTTTCCCACACTATCTCACCAGCAAAAAGAAAAAGAACATCTTCAAAAATGGGAGAAGTTCTGAGCAGGAGAAGCGACTACATGAACTGAAAAACTATAAGGTAAAAGAAGATAGACAGATAATGAAAAATAGTGCAAAAAATGAGGAACTAGGAAATAAAATACAAATGGTTGCTCTAGTATGGGAACAATTAAATCTTTCATCAAGTCAAGGTGAAAAAAAGATGCCTGACAAAAAGGAAAATAAGAAAAGAAACTAAAGAAAATCATAAAACAAAAGGAAAATAAATGTGCATGGAATACACAAATAAAAGACAGAGAAACTGAAATGAAAGATGCCCAGTCCACTTGAATTTGTTACGCTGTTTTCTTGTGCTTAGGTAGCAGACATCCCCTGCTCCAACCACAAGGGCACGTGTCTGGCACACATACCATTCTTTAGTGCTGGAACCTCATTCTCTCCTACATGGAACTTACTCCACTACAAAGCATGTATTTTTATACGTACCTTAGTGGAACAAATTCCTCTCCCTCTTTTCTCTAAATTTAAGAGTTCTAGTTAAGAAAGGGTCAAACACTTTCGAAATATGAGAAGTGAATGTGGTGAAAAAAGAAGCCAAAAGGGAGCAGGTCAGTGTTGGTTTGTCACACAACTGTTAGGAAAGAACAGGAACAGTCACCTTAGGCTTTAACCGCGGTGCCAACAGCTGTGCTTGGTTTGGTTTAACCAAGCATGCTTGATTTAACATTCTTTTAGGAATGTTGCCTAATGTCGGCATTGTTTGTGGGTTTCATTTCTCTTTGGTCCCTTGTCACTGTAGGACATCTTCATAATGATCTTTCCTAGACTACTACTGATGTTAAGAGAGAAGTTTATTCCAACGGTGAATTATAAGAATTAGTCACAAAGCTATTAGAGAGTAGGGCCATAAGGAAAGTTAATATCGTATGCTTCATTTTTTCTGTACCTTTTAAATTTAGTTTTCATAAGATTTAATGCTTGAAAATGGGTTCTGAGTGAAAACAAGAGAAAATCATGTAACAGCATTTGTAGCTTAAAAAAGAAAATAAAAGAAGCAACTGTTAGTCTTAAAAGAGGCTTACTAAGTACTGTGTACCTAATTTACAAATTAATGTGAGCCATCCTACTTAAGGTTTACCATTTTGTGAAATATTTTAGATTATTGGGCAGATAATCTCAATTTCTTTTAGAGACAGTTATAAAATCATCAATTAAATTTAATTGAATTGAAAACTAAATTGCAGGCTGGGCACAGTAGCTCACACGTGTAATCCCAGCACTTCGGGAGGCTGAGGCAGGTGGATCATTTGAGCTCGGGAATTTGAGACCAGCCTAGGCAACATTGGTGAAACTCTGTCTTTACCAAAAATACAAAAAATTATCTGGGTGTGGTGATGTGTACCTGTGGTCCCAGCTACTCAGACGGTTGAGGTCAGAGGATTGCTTGGGGCTCAGGAGGTGGAGGTTGCAGTGAGCCAAGATCGCGCCACCGCACTCCAGCCTGGGTGACAGAGTAAGACCCCATCTCAAAAACAAAAAAACAAACCCCCAAAATTAAATTGTGTTAAGCCAACTGCCGGGAGATCATGAGATTTTTAAATTTCAATGACTCTTTTCAATCTATCTATGTGGCACCATAAAGAGCTGTGGAGAGTGCCCTAATTCAAGTCTCAGCTCTGCCACTTAAACCTACATAAACTGACCCAAGTTTACTTGCTCTCTTTGTGCCTCCGTTTCCTCAACTGTAAAATAACAGAGATAAAAAGAACCTAGCTCTGAAGATTATTGTCAGCATTAACCAGAGAAGCTTTTAAAAATGCTGCTGCCCATACTAAACCCATCCAATTACATTAGACCCTCTGGGGGTGAAACCCAGCACCAGAAAGTTCTATTATCACCACCAGAGACTCCATTCTGAGAAACAAGAGTGAGCTGAAAATGTGATTCAGATAAAATATGAAGTCTAATTTTCAAGACAGAGAGTAGTCCTCACACTTGGAGGATAGGAACTAATTAGAAAATCCTTGGAAATGAGGATGTCTATATATTAGGAGAAGCAGAAAAGGAATTACCTTATCTCATATAGCCAACCTACCACTGAACTTTCACTTCCCACATCCTCTCTTCAACCAGCTTTCTCACACCCACCTAAGAAAAACCATTTCTGAGGGTCTTCCTTGAATGTGTTTGGATCACTGCCATTAGAGGCATTCTGACTGAAGCGGGTACACAGAACTGTAAGGTGAGGGAGCTTATCAAAACATCAGGTTATACAAAGACACATAATGAAATTTTCATATTCCCCAAGAACAGCACACTCTTCACTTTACTGAGCCAATTGAAGATGATTTTTTTCCTACCAATGATTTTGTTTAACAGTGGTGAAGCCAATAACTGACACTTATTATTTATTTATTTATTTATTTATTTATTTATTTATTTATTTATTTCTGAGACGGGGCCTTGTTCTCTTGCCCAGGCTGGAGTACAATGGCATGATCATAGCTCACTGCAGCCTCAACCTACTGGGCTCCAGTGATCCTCCTGGCTCAGCCCCCTGAGTAGCTGGAACTACAGGCATATGCCATCATGCCCTGCTAAGTTTTAAAATATTTTCTGTAGAGACGAGGTCTCGTTACGTTGCCCAGACTGGTCGTGAACTCCTGGCCTCAAGTGATCCTCCCACCTCGGCCATCTCAAAGTGTTGGGATTACAGGCATGAGATATCACGCTGGCCCTGACATTCCACTAGACTTGCTAAATACCTGAACATAGGCATCCTCAAACTTTACATAGACTTCATCATGCTTGTCTGTCCTTCTTGTGACCAGTCACTTGGCCTTAGTTGCTATATCTAGCACCACCAGGAGTCCTGAAAGTGTTTGCAGCGCAGAGGGAGCAGCGTATTATGTTTTCAGAGAGATGAACTCACCTGAGAGCAGCTTGTTTCCACCCTGTGCATCCCGTAGGAAAAGTCATCTGTGAATGTGATTGCCTCAGAACTGATCACATCGTGGAATGAAGGCCAACCTGGAGAACAGCAGGCACAGGAATCAAAGCAGACAGGATAGATACATAGCCTCGGGTTAGAATGCATTTTAAAGAAATACTAAGGAAATAATGAAAATTCTTAGTGTTTGTTTAACTTTTCAACCTGAAAAGGCAAGGTCAAAAGCTGAAGGAAAATATATTTTACGAGAGTATGATTATTTTTTAACCCTTTCCTCACATTCAGATTATAGTTCCATTGGGGTTTGGTGCTTCATGAGACATTCTTAGACCATCCAATAGTTTTCTAGAGCATCCTTGAACTTACGGCTGTCTCTCACCACTCTTTCTCTTGTCTTCAGAGTCACTGGGCATGGCCCTGAAGCACTATCTTCCATTATGATGTTTTCTAAAACACAATCAATTGGTCTGGCTGTTAACTTTTCAACCATTCCATGCCTCCTTAGAAAGCAAGCTTTTTCAGTACTTAGTTTGGAAAGTTAAAATTTTTTTTTAAAAAATGACTATCTTGTTGTCACCATCTTCATCTAATTTCCTGGAACAAGGGCTATCTGGAAATCATAGCACCTATCTATTTTTATGGGCAAGAAGCTTGCTCACTTCATAGGAGAGACTCATAAAGCATCAGTCCTCAGACATCTCTAGGTAGCACCTTGTCTCACAGAGCATCTTGTTCCAATTTTTATTGATTCTAGTGATTTTAAAACTATATGCACACTTTAAGAAACTTGATGGTAAGTGGATCATAAGATTGTACAAATATTTTGAGTGTATGGTCAGGTTTTATGTTCAGTACTTATGGGCATGTTTTTACGTTTCCCCAAAATATGTCTGGAGTTACTGAGCTGAAGCCTGAACCCCCAAAATGATGAAAGAGGGGTGATGTTGCTGAATTGCTGGTGCATTTTTTTTTCTTTTTCACGAGCCAAATTTACTTCTGCAGAAAGGTAGAAGCCCTTTAAGAACCTGGTGCTTTGTGTTAATATACCTATTGAAAAAAACAGAATGCAAACTTCAACAATATGATTTTCAGTTTCAAACAAAGCAGATTAGGCCAAATCCCCCAAGCTCCTTCGTCCTCCACAATGCAAGAGTATAGTATTCATAGTCAGTGCTAGATTTAACACCAAGAGTTTTAACACTTTCTAATTCCTTGATTTGAGCTCAAAATTGCTACAAAGCACCAGGAAAACCTGAACCTTCCAGACTATAACATTTTACAAAAATAGTTATGCTGAGACATACTAGCATTCTGAAGAAAATGAATTTCTTCCCATTTTCTAAATTCTAAAGAGAATTTGAATATATTCTAGGCTATAATATTTGGCTTACAATGGTTATTTGACACATTTAGGGGTTCTTCTCTGTTAATGACAGAAGTGCCAATTGCTAGTGAAAACAGGTTTAATGGTGATATTTGAGGACATTGAAAAAATAAAGTCATTTATCTATGAAAAGAAAGAAAACATTCCATATTTTCCTTTTTAACCCTCAATGGCATAATTCATTTAATTGCAATTTAAGGCAACTAATATTATGGGAGGGACACACTTGATTCAGTAGTAAACAGGTTTAGGAGTTTCGTTGTTGTGTTAAATTTACCATAAAGCTACCTTACCCCAGCACCACATAGTCCTATTCCTAGAATTCAAAATAGGTATAGAGAAATATATATACATATATATTTTTCCTTTATGCTACATTGCATCTTATATTTATTTATCTTATTCTAGGCATCACCCTGGATTTAAATTTATTTTCATGCTTTCCTACCTTACTAAGTAGTGAGCACCTTGAAGGCAGAATCTAAATTCATTGACCTGAGTATTCTCATTGCCTAACACAGTGTCCAGTACAAAGGCACAACTCAAATGTTTCTTAAACTTATTTCCAGTTAGCTGTAAATAAGCAAATGAGATAAATAATCACAGCACATCGGAGAGTTCCGCAAGAAAGAAAAAGAGTAAAATCATACTCCTTACAGACTAACTCAGGAAATATTAGTGCTAGTTTCTCACTGCAGTATCCAACTTGGCTCAATCATTTTAATTAAGCCTCTTTATGTAGGGGAGAGGTATACTCTTGGGTATTTAGGAGAGGAGAAACATGAAGTTCATCTAGTTCACTCATTTTACAGGGTTTTGGGGTTGGGAGGGAGCAGAAGGATGTTACTTGCCAAGGTTACACAGGCAGTAAGTAGCAGAGCCTAAACTAGGATATGAATATTCTGACTTTAGGACTCTTTCCTTATATTCCACTTTCTTCCTCAATTTTTTCTACCTGAATTAGATATGTACAGAATTTTCCAGAAAACTATGTTCAAGAATAGAGCAGGATGAGGGAGGGTGAAACAGAGTGGAGGTCTCAAAAGATTTCAGTGTTTCTGGGAAACTGTTGATGCTTGAATAGTTTGTTGTTTACCATGGCAGTATTTAAACATTAGAAGAGACACTCAAAAAACAAAAATAAAGAAAGACATTTCAAAGCTCCCTAAAACTCACATGTCCCTTTGCCCTTTAGAAGAAATGGCAGTTTTCAAAATGGAATATTCAGTATGTCAACGCAAATCTTGATTAGTGGAGATGGACAGGAGAAACCATGCAGGAGACTGTGCTCCCTGTGATGGAACACATTTCAAAAAAGAATTATGGCCAACTGGGCCAATAGAGTTAACAAAGGAGAATGCTGAGTTGCTTTGCTAAGCTTTCTCAGAAAAAATGACATTCTATAGAAAGAGTACATCAGAAAGGTAAGTACTTAATGACAATCAAACCAAGAAGGACCTTCTCCCAATAATAAACTGTCTTATGGCAGAGAAGCCACAGTGATGACAGCACTTTGAAAGTGGAATTCCCTCATCATGTGAAACTATTTAAAGAAGGAACTCTTCACTGCTGTAAAAATCCTCAAAGGAAACCTTGCCCCCACTCCTAATAACAATGAAAGTGCTTCAAAGGGTGATAGGCAAAGACTGAAGCAATCTGCATCTTGTTGAGAAAATTATCTTGAGCAAAAGGGTGGGGGAAGGGGAGTGTGTTTATGTCAGTTTTGACATTAAAGAAAGATCATCCATCCTCCTTTCTCTAGGACTTTTTCTTTTGGTCTTCTAACAAAACATTATTTGTTTTGGATGCATTCCATGCACTTTTTAAAAGAAAAGTCATGTGAAAACCTGTATAAACAAGGTCGGTTCACCCCACCCCCAACATATCCTTTTGTTTCTATTTGATGAGATTGATTAGGCCTATTATCATTTCATTTCAAAGAATATAAACTGTATTTTTTAGATACTAGCCTATTATTACCAATGATGCCTTATTTCCAATAAGTAGGTTCACCCCTCAAAGAATTTCCATCTCTAGATACAAATAAATATATGTAGTACAACTGAAGCAGGCAAGTTGAAATATGGCAGTTCTGCTTAAATTTTATTCACCCATCAGGCCATATTCATCTGCAGATATAACGTCATACTTCTCATATCATGTCAAGCAACTCCAGGATATGCTCATTTTCATCTCAAACATAAGAGCAAGTGATCCAGATGAGTAGTCGTAGCTCCTTTGGTGCTTGCCATATTGACTACACTAGAATGGATTTTTTTTTAGATTGCAGTATAAATAATTATTCCCCCTCCAACCCATAATGTAGCTTAATAAATCTGTTCCAAGTCTACTTGAACCCGTAATTGAATAATGGCATAACTCTCCACAAGTAGTATTCTGTTAACAAATTCTAAATGTTTCATGCCAACTGCCTCGAAGAAAAACTTTCTCAGCTCTCTATTCCAATCAATTCCACCTTTAAAAAAAATCTGTGAAACAAGTTGTTAAAGTTAGCAACAAAGTGTAACCAAGTTGAAGTCAATTCTATCTGAACCATGTCTAAAAAATGTGGCCCTCATTGTCCTATTCTTAATTTAACAAGAATTGCTATACAGCTTTCACTTCCCCTAATCCTTCCCCACCCTAAAATAAAACTTAGAAGCCTTGGTAGTCAGCTACATGACCCATCAGTAGAACCTAGCAGAAACTACTCTTGAATGAGAACTTACTGAATTGAAAGGTAATCACACGTGTTTTGTTATTTTCAAATGTAAAGTAAGTTTGAACACAATGAATCCCACTGGGTTTGGGTGATGGTTTAATAACAATGCTACATATTTTAGCACAGTTTTGGTGATACAAGCTGGAGAAACAGGTCCTTATTTTCGTATTAGTCCTTAGTTCTCTAATTCCTGGGCCATATTTCAAAATTTGTAGTATTTTGATTATTTGTAGCTGGAATCTGTTAACCTCACTGGCTACAATTTACCTTACTACCTAACTCAAGATAAATAATGCAACTCCTTACGTAGTCCCTCTGCTAACAAGAGTTGTTTGAAGCTTAGAGCCCTGACTCTTGCCAAATTATTTAATATTGACTTGAACTGATGCTTCAAGTATAACTTCTATCTCATTTAAAAACGTAATTCTTTATTCCCCTTCAAAGACCCATTTGGTTGCAATATAGGCTTCCAAAAACTTAAGTAGTAATCAACCAAATATGTTCATGTGGTAGGAAATCAAACAAAACAGCTCATAAGGAGACATTCCGTGTCAATTCCCCCATACCCGCAAGCAATCACAATCAATAGATTTTCTGTTTAATTCTTTAAAAATATGCTTATGCTGCTATCTCTTATTTCATTTTTAACCTGTGCTGTCCAAAACAGTAGCTACCAGTCATGTCACTGTTTAAATTTGAATTAATTAAAATTAAATTAAATTAAATTATAGTTCCTCAGTCACACTGGCCACATTTCAAGTTCTCAGCAGTTATAAGTATCTGATGGTGACCGTATTAGACAGCAAAGATGTACATATAGAACATTTCCACCAAGATTTCCAGAGACATAGAACATTTTCATCATTGAATAGTGCTGTTTTAGACATTATGAATTGATTTCTTATGAAAGATTAATATTCAGTATTCATACCTACATAATCTTCCCTCCCTTCCCCTTTGCAATTTTTTGATACTTAGGTTATCTTTAATTTCTTTAAAACCTCATTGGGTAATGTCTGCCTCTTGAACAAAATGTAAGTAAAAATTAAACCAGAGAATTTGTTTCATTTACCACTGTACTGGCAACAAACTAAAAGAGTGTCTGCTACATAAAAGTTGTTCCAAAAAAACTATCTCATAAATGAACAATTGAATGCATGAATATCTGTAGCTTAAGAGAATACCATTCAGCTACCCATGCTGTAAGATGGCCTTAGAACCCTCATCTTCCCTCCACCTATCCTTTCCCCCATTCCAATGACCAACCGTAATTAAGTCTTTGGTGCTTTTCTATAGATTCTAAGAATTGAAAACTAATAAACATTATTAGTATTATTCTGCCAAACCGTTACTGCAACAGGTAATCCTAGGAGACCAAAAATCAAATTGATTTTCCATCTTTTACACAGCAACACTTGTTAAAAGGTATGCCACACTTCTTTCTTTGTCTGGATTTTGACTTTGTTGCACAACTGTACAAACTTCTTCTGTTTTCAAAATTTTATTTTTTGAATTTTTAATTACAAACATTTCAAGCATATGCAAAGGTATACAAATAACAGACGAGGTATCTATGATTTAACAGATGTTCACTGCCTAGGTTTCGCAGGTATTACCTTGTTTTCTATATTAGTGTCAGGTTTCTCTCTCCCCCTAACAATTACCGTGGATCTGCTGCTAACCCTGTTTCCTACTCTTATGCCTCCTGGTATTCCAAAGACAATTGCTTACCTACCATTCCCACACTTGTTTTGATTCATCTTCTAAATTTGTCTATATTCAGAAGCAATATATACTGTTTTAAACGTTTAGAATTTTATATAAATGGCATTGCATTGTAGGTATTTTTTGGCAACTTATTTTTTCACATTATTGCTGATTTCTGGCTTTCTTAGTAACAGCAACATCTTACTTTATAAAAGAAATATCTTTTCAAATATTTCTGAGAATATTAACTGAGAGTTGTTTTATTTTAGTTTTTTTTATGATTCTCTAAAATATCTCTGCTCCCTCTGGGGCAATTGCTCTTTTTATCTTGATTTTTAAATTTCAAGTTCTTGGTTTCCTTCATATATCTTTGACGATCTTTGATCAACAGTTCCTATTTAAATATGGAGGCCAAGGTCAGTTATCCTACACATCTGATGGAGGCTTTCTCTGCTATTAGATGTGGTATGGGTTTGTATCCTTAGCAGGCCTTCCCTCTGAATATAAAAGCTGCTTGGGAACTCCAGGACGGTTGTCATCAGTTGCCGATGGACAAAATTTCATCCTGGAGTTCCCTGAATACCTCAGTGGGAAATGGTTTACTCTGGAATATCAACACCTGAATAGCAGCCCCAATTATCCCAGACAGGCTGTTTAATAACTTAAGAGAGCAGTCTTCCAGGCTTGTTTTTTTGTGGGTAACTGATGATCTGTCATTCTAAATATGAAGATGAGGAAAATGTGAAACTGGTCTAGTTGCTCTTTAGACTTCCAGTTAAGCACCTTGCTGTCAGGCCCCCATTTTGCTCTTGCCAATTCTGAGTTCTTTCTGAGCCTTTTTGTAATCTGTTGGGCATCTGCAAAAACTCTTGTACGTATTTTGGGCTGCATGTTTCTTTAATTGGTCATACTCATTAAATTCATTTCCACCCATTTTTTTTCCTTGGAAAAACTTTAAGCTTCCTTTTCTATTCAAGGCTCCCTACCCTACTCCAATCCTCTTTGCAATGGATTTCTTCTTCTTTTCCTCCTCCTATTCCTCCTCTTCTTTTTCTTACTCTCATTTAAAGAGGTCTCTTGAGAAAGAGGAGAAACAAACATGTATGCTCAGTTTATCATCTTGAATAAGAAGGCAAGAATTCTTTTTAATAAATTGCAGACTTTAGTCTCTTGATCTAATATTTCATTTGAAGAAGCAACCGATTTGAGGCATCATAATTTTTCTACTAACTACAATTACATTTTAAAAATCTTAATAATAAAGATATCAAAATCTGTGTAAGTTTTAGCAGCTTAAACGGGCTCAGATTTAACTCTGTAGCCAAAAACTCATTATGAGTTAGCTGTATAGGATTAATATGAACTTTTATGACATCTGCAATGGCATCTGAGTTAGAATTGGCAGGTTAGAATGGTCTCTTCATTGCCTAGTTCAGTGGAAAGGAACCTCTTAGACCAGCTTTCAAGTTTATATTTGCTTGGTATTGTTTGAGAATTTACGGTGTTTCTGCCCTCCTGCCATTGCAAATATAAGGACATGTCGCCCTATATGCTAATGACATGATTTCATTATTTCGAGAAAACAAGTCTCAAGAAGCAAACTAGTTCAGTCCAGACAAAGAGTGTAAGAGTAAATGTGACAAAAAGAAAATCACTGGTTTTGGCAAACATTCTCCTATGCTTCATTCAGCTTTATTAAGAGGTACCTGAAATAAAAATGATACTTAAAATATTTATCTTGGCTGGTTGCAGGGGCTCACACCTGTAATCCCAGTACTTGGGGAGGCTGAGGAGGGAGGATCGCTTGTGCCCAGGAGTTTGAGACCAACCTCAGCAACATAGTGAGACCTAGTCCCTACCAAAAAAAAAGAGAAAAATTAACCAGGCATGGTGGTATGTGCCTGTAGTCTCAGCTACCTGGGAGGCTGAGATGGGAGGATCACTTGAGCCCAG
>CAUYLG010037500.1:0-14827 GCA_963573385.1 Cacajao melanocephalus
TTCAGTGTTCCCCGGGGTGTGCAGGACAATCCCTTACGTGGAGGCTGAGGCTTCTTTGGACACCAGCCTGGGCAGCACAGCGAGACTGCATCTCTAAAAAAATTAAACATTAAGGCCGGGCGCGGTGGTTCACACCTGTAATCCCAGCACTTTGGGAGGCCAAGGCAGGCAGATCACCTGAGGTCGGGAGTTCAAGACCAGCCTGACCAACATGGAGAAACCCCGTCTCTACTGAAAATGCAAAATTAGCTGAGCGTGGTGGCACATGCCTGTAATCCCAGCTACTCAGGAGGCTGAGGCAGGAGAATCACTTTAACCCCAGAGGCGGAGGTTGCAGTGAGGCGAGATCGTGCCATGGCACTCCAGCCTGGGCAACAAGAGCAAAACTTCGTCTCGAAAAACACAACTCCCCAAGCACAACTGTAAGACAAGATTTTGATGGGTTTGTTCACATAAAATTTTACGACTAGAACAAAAATAATAATGGCAACAGTAGATAAAAGAAGGCGTTTGCAGCCTTTAAAGCTGGCAAGGGCTTGCTACGTAGAACTCCCACACATCAGAGAAAGGAGACAGGGATCCTGATGGAAGCACAGGTCACGGCCCAGAGTGGCCACTCACGGGAAGCTGGGCTGCTGGCTGCTCCCTGCACACGGGAAGGCTGGAAAGCCGGCAGCACAGCCACCCGAGAGTCCGTCCCCTGCGACCCAGCCACGGTCTGTCCGCAGGGCTCCCAGGGGGCCAGGGCACAGTGCCAGCGTCCTCACAGACGGTGCCTTGCACGCACGGAACTGGGGCGTGGGCTGCTGACCGCCACCACGTCCACTTCCGCCAGCTACACCCCTAAGTATGTCCCTAAATGTTACAAAAGCTGGTGTAAACAGTCACAGCCAGAGAAAGCTGGTGCAGCGGGCTCTGGGCCTGGGCTCTTCCCAGCGTGCCTGGGACCCAGCAGGGCCGCTGTGCTTGCTGTCGTGACTTTCCTGCCTCCCTCCCTCCTTTCTTTTCCCTCAAGAGCAACACAGCTTGAAAAACCACCTGCCCAAACGCAGCTGTATAAAGCACAACTCACAAGACCCTCCCAGGCCCGGACCCCTCTAGGTGACCGTGCACATGTCCCTCAGAGGGCTCCCATCGTGGTGTGCTCACCCCCAGCAGCCAGCCCCGAAGCCCTGAGGCCTCCAGAGCCACTTTGTCGCCAAGAGCAAGAAGCCAGGAGCTCCTGGGAGGTGGCATCTTCCTGGGAGGGTCCTTGGCCACTGACTGAGCAGAGGAAGAGCCTACAGTTGCACCCAGGTGAGGAAGCGCCGAGCCGTGCCTCCCCTGCGGCGTGCCATGGCAGGACGAGGCGGCCCGCCACAGGACCTGGGGAGGTGCTGCCCGCTCGTCCTCCCTCTCCTCCCGCCTCCCCACTGCTTTCCTGGTTTCCAGAGCACTTCCCCAGTCCAGGCCGTGTCCAGGGCTCCATCTCAGAAGCCTGCAGGCCGAGCTTGGCCACAGCAGAGACCTCTCATGCAGATGCCCTCAGACTGCTGGTCCTGACCCGGAACCCAGCCTGCAAGGCCTTCCTGCTATGGCAAGGCACAACACAGGTTCCAGAACAGCCTGGAGGGATTTCTTTCTTTTTTCTTTTTTTTTTTGAGACGGTGTTTTGCTCTCGTTGCCCAGGCTGGAGTGCCATGGTGTGATCTCGGCTCACCATAACCTCCGCCTCCCAGATTCGAGCGATTCTCCTGCCTCAGCCTCCCGAGTACTTGGGATTACAGGCATGTGCCACCACGCCCGGCTAATTTTGTATTTTTAGTAGAGACGGTGTTTTTCCATGTTGGTCAGGCTGGTCTTAAACTCCCAACCTCAGGTGATCCACCTGCCGTGGCCTCCCAAAGTGCTGGGATTGCCAGTGTGAGCCAGCACGCCCGGCTGCCTGGAAGGATTTCAATAGGTGGAAGGGGCACCTGGGACAGCAAGCTGAGCTTGGGGCTCACCAGTGGAGTGGTGCTGGGAGGCAGCGAGCAGGGTGATGGGTTCCAGGAGAACGCCTCCTGCTGGGTACCAGGGAGGAGGGGGGAGGGGCAGAGGGCTAGGAGAAAAAGGAGGAGGAAAGAGGAGGGGAAGAAAGGAGAAGGAGGAGTAGAGGGAACAGTGGGTGGGGGGAGGAGGGCTAGGAAGAGGAGGGGAGAGGAGAACTGAGGCAGAGGGGGAAGGAGGAGGGGGAGGGGGAGAAGGAGGAGGGGGAAGAGGGGGAGAGAAAGGATAGAAGGACAAGGAGGAGGGGAGGAGGAGAATGAGGAGGAGGAGGGCGGAGAGGTTGTGGGGAAGGAAGGCTAGGACCCCTCCTGTCCTTTTGCAGATGGGGCCCTGAACATGCTCACCCCTCAGGCATTAGCAGAGCCAGCACTGTGACCTGGGTCTCCCAGTCTCCCCAGCCCCCCAGGTGAAACCCTGGCCCACCACTCAGCACATGCTATGTCACCTCGAGGAGCCTCAGTTTCCCTCCATGCCTGGCTGGGCTTCCAGCAGAAGTGGTACCTGTGGCTGTTCCCACAGAATCCCACCTCCACCTGACCCTCCAAGGCAGCAGCTATGACCGCTGCAGCCAGTGCCAGCCCTGACATCTCTAAGCAAAGCAGCATTTGCATTCGGGTGTGTGAAGGCCCAGGGAAGTGGGCTGCCTCTGTTTGCAGCTCTGAGCCCCACACCCCCTCTTCAAACAAAGATAGATCCTGCTCCAAAGCCGGGCCGGGCAGGCGGACTTGCCCTGGCCAGCTGTGCTGGGTGCCTCCCCTGCCTGCTTCCTGCCCACGTGCAGGCAAGGTGCGGGCAGGCGAGTGGCTGCCATTGCCTGGGCGGGGCTCCAAGGACCGCCCCTCCCCACCCTCTGCCCCGGGATGGCCTGACTCTACTGCCCAGACCAGGCTCATGCTGGGAGGTGGGCCATGACCTCCGAGGCCTCTTCTGGAAGCCACTGTGCCAGGTGGGGACCCACCTTAGACATGTGAGCCACAGGGAGAGGGGGAGCGTTGGCCTCCAGGGAGGCAGGGTGGCACCCCAGCACACCAGGGCCTTCACACACCCTGGCCTGGGGGGAGGCAGTGCCAGGCCCGCCCTGGTCCCCAGAGCCCCTTGGGGCACGAGGAGGGTCGCACACTCAGTGCAGCTCTGGACAGGGCACCCCCAGGGTTGGCTTCCTGTCTGCCAGGGACTCCCCCATGGATCAGGTCCCTTCCTTGGGTTTGGGGCATCCCCCTTTCCTTCTGCAGAGAGCTCTGAGGAGGGGCCTGGCCTGCCCACCACAGTGGAATGGGGGAGCAGGGGGCTGCTGGGTGGCCAAAACTCCTTGGGGACTTTCCTCCAAGAGCACCCCACAGTCCATAGTGAGGCTCCCAGCCCAGGGCCTGGCTCGGGCTTCAAGGGCAGGCAGGCTCAGGGCAGCCTGGGCTCGGTCTCTCTGGGCCTCTGCTAATCCGAAGTGGAGGGTGGGACTAGAAAGCCCCCCATCCCAAACTCCTGCGGCGCCTCCATGGTCACGGCCTGGTCATCAGTGCTGCTCGGAACACCAAGCCCTGGCTCGAACCCCCTCCTTCCAGAACCACAGATGTCACACTCTTGGCCCCGTTTTGCCAGCCCGAGACTGGGAGCCACGGCACCTGTCCTCCCACAGAGACACCCCGGGGCGAAGGTGTGGGAGGAAGCTGGGACCCCTAGGAGGAACCGAGCTCAGGGCCTGGGGGTTCTGGCATTGGGCAAAGGTAGGCGACTTGAGGGCTTGCCTGTCCCCGGCTCACATGACTCAGCCCTACAGATAAGAGAGGGGTCGCGTCTGGGCCTTCCAGGGCTCCACTGAGTACCCAGGCAGAGCGGACGACATTCAGGGCTGGGGGACTCGGGCACTCACTGGATGGACAGACGGACAGACACCTGCTGTGCCAGGCCTGCCAGACCCCCGTCCCCGGCACTGGTTTCTTCCCGGAGCTAGTGGCTGGCTAGGGGCCTCTGCGCGTGCTCATGGCCAAGAGAGTCGGCCTGGCCAGCCACGGCCCCATTCTGCTCCAAGTCAAGTCTGTAAAGCCAGCTCACGGCGGCCTGTGCGGCGGCTCCGGGACGGGTCTCATGCATCCCCTCTCTGACCCCCGTCCCCACCCGGCCTTGGTGGGTGCAGGAGCGGGATGCTGCGGCGGCGGGTCCAGGAAGAGGACAGCACCGTCCTGATCGATGTGACCCCCACTGAGGCAGAGAAGAGGGGCCCTTATGGGAGCACAGCCCACGCCTCAAAGGTAACACAGCGCCCAGGAGACCATGACTCAACTCGGGAGGCCCTCCCCTGCTGGGTCTGTGCCCCCGCCCTGGGCCCAGAGCCTTTTGGGGGCGGATGGGCATCCCCTGGCAGCCCCAAAGCCCTTGCCACCGTCCTCAACACACAGTCAGATCACCGCCCACCCTGGCCCAGCCGGGCTGCGGAGAACTGAGCAGGTCCCACTGATGTTCAGACGGGAGCCCCAGGAGGGTGAGGGGGGCCTGGCCAGGCAAAGGCAAGGCCAGGGCGGGGCCCTCCCTGCGGGGCCAGTCAGTGCAGGGCCACAGCGGCACCCAGGTCCATCTGTCACTGGGAGGCCACTGTGGGGAGAAGCTGGGTCCCAGGTCTTCAGGCCACACAGGAGCCCCTGACCATGGAGGGCCCTCTTCCTGGTCCTCCTGGGCCCCATGTCTGATGTCTGCCCCCGCGGCCCACAGATGGACATGGGGTCCCTTCCTGCCGCCCAAGCACAGCTGAGATGAGCCTCCAGGGAGGGCACAGGGCCTCTCACCCAGAGCACCCAGACACTCAGTCGCCACAGCCACCTCTGTCCTCAGGGCCACTTTGGGAGCAGTCCGGCTCCCCTCTGTCCCTGGAGGCCAGCAGGGCCAGCACCCCGGTCATCACCATGCTTCCCGCCAACCTGACCCTTGCCATGGGCCTGGCCCAAAGAGAAGGGGAGCCGGCTGGAGGCCCAGGGCTGGCGGTGCCCTCTGGCCCTGCCTACCACCCCCCGTGCCCGTGTGTCCTGTGCCCACACACAACGGAAGGGCTTCCCCAACCTTGATCCCCACCCCCCGAACATTCTTCTGTGGTCCTGAGTGTCCTGGGGCAGGGTGGGGCGGGTTGGGTGTAGTCATCGTGGGCAGATGCTGATATGCTCCTGCGTCCTCCGTGCCCTCCAGCCAGGTAGACAGCAGGCGGCTGGCTGCGGAGCTGGGAGCCCTGCCAAGCCCCGGATCGGTGAGCCCCTCCCAGCATCTGTACCACGCCCGTGTTGGTCCTGAGGGTGGGGATAGCAGGCCAGGGGTGGCCTCCCCAGTAGCCAGGTGCTTGGGGGCCAGTTGCACTGGGGTGAGGGCCTGGGGTGAGCAAGCCACAGTGGGAAGAATAGCAGGAAGGGGGGCTCCCTACTGATGGGGTGGGCCGGGAGGGCTCTGGAGAGCAGACAGGGCGGCCCCCTCCCGCCCCTCCCGTCCCCTCCACCATCCTCTAGCTGTTCAGCCACAGCTCAGGTCAGTTCTGGCTCTTATCTCTTGAACCCCACCCCTTTTGTACCTTCAAAATCTCTTTGATCCACCCCCAACCCACTGCCTCTGCCTGCCTGGAGCTACCGCCTACTCCCCAGGGATTGCACAGGCACCAGCCGCGCTCCCAGCACCCACCCCGCCAGCCTGCTGTCCCCTCAGCACCAGAGAGACCCTCACCTCCTACCACTAGGATGGCTACTACTTAAAATCACAAGTGTTGATGAGGATGGGCAGGAACTGGCTCACTTGTGCGTTGCTGGAGGGAGTGTAAAAAGGTGCAGCTGCTGCGGAAAACAGCAGTTCCTCCGAGGATTAAGCACACAGTTCCCATAAGAGCCAGCACGTCCACCCCAGATGAGGGCTCCCCAGCACTGGACACAGGCCCTGGGTGACGGCCCCCCAGCACTGGACGCGGGCCCCAGGGAGATTTCAATACCCCTGCAGTGTCATCCACTGTAGCTGAAAGGGGTGCATTCCTCTGCTGGGACTGTCACAAGAAGTACCACAGCCCGCGAGGCTTAGATGGCAGAACTTTCTTTTCTCCCAGTATGGGGGCTGAAGTCCGAGGTGAAGGTGAGGCAGGGACGGTGGCTCGCAGGGGCCTCTCTCCGGCTTGCAGACACTCCTTCTCCCTGTGTGCTGACACCCCTGGGGCTCTTCCTCCTCTAAGGACACTGGTTGTGGTGGATGAGGGCCACCCTAGTAGCCATCACGTCTCCTTGATGCCCTAATCTCCAAATACACTTCGGGTTGGGGCTTTGATATTCAAATTTTGGGGTAACCTAGTTCAGCCCATATCAAGGTGGAAGCTTTCACCTGCAGATGACCAGATCAGCAAAATGTGGTATTTACATCCAGCAGCTTTATTCAGCCTGCAAAAGGCGGAAATTCTGACATGGGCTTGGCCGGGGAGGAGCCTTGAGGACACTAGGCTACGTGAACTCAGCCAGTCACAAAAGGACAGATGTGACTGCAGTTGTATGAGGCCCCAGAGGGTGGAATTCAGAGAGGGAGGGTAGACTGCTGGGTGCCGGGCTGGGGAGGGGAGGGGGCTTAGCGGCTGTGGAGGTTCCGTTTTGTAAGATCAGAAGAGCCCTGGGGACGAATGGTGGTGATGGCTACACAAGAATGTGAATGTCCTAATGCCAATGACCTGGACACGACTTAGAAGTGGTTAAGATGGTTTTTTGTTTGGTTTTCTTTTCTTTTTTTTTTTTTTTTTTGAGACGGAGTCTCACTCTTTCACCCAGGCTGAAGTGCAGGGCCTCAATCTCAGCTCACTGCAACCTCTGCCTCGTGGGTTCAAGAGATTCTCCTGTCTCAGCCTCCTGAGTAGCTGGGAGTACAGGTGCATGCCCACGCCCAGCTAATGTTTGTATTTTTTAGTTGAGACGGGGTTTCGCCATGTTGGTCAGGCTGGTCTTGAACTCCTGACCTCAGGTACCTGTCTTGGCCTCCCAAAGTGCTGGGATTACAAGCATGAGCCACCATGCCTGGCCCAAGATGGTTTTTTAAAAGATGACAGGGCTCATTTTCTCAGAATCCTCCACACGCGTCCTGTGTGTGTGTGAGGCTTAAGGCACCCTCCCAGCCACGTGCGCAGCCGCAGCCCCACTCCCAGACCCACCGGCCCTCAGACCACATCGCCTGCCACTAGAAGCTCCCACCTTCCATTCCAAGACTGGCACCTCCCGAGATAACAATCATTTTAGACTTTCATATGAAGGTAGAATATATTCTATCCTCTGAGAAAATTGTGCCTTTTATCAATATTAATTGTGCCTAGAAAATTGTCTCCCATAATCATGCTTTGTGTCTGAAAATCTATTTGGCCTGGTATTTTTAAAGTTTTGTCAGTTTTGCTTGTTCTGTTTTGCTTCAAAAGGATTAAGGTATGCCTGATGTATTATTTTCCATATTTAGAAATTGAGCCTTTCAATCCATGAATATGGTATTTTCCTCCATTTATTTAGATCTCCTTTAATTCCCTCCTTCCTTCCTTCCTTCCCTCCCTCCTTTCTTCTTTTTTTCTTTCTCTCTCTCTCTCTCTCTCTTTCTCTCTCTCTCTTTCTTTCTCTTTCTGAGTTTGGTTTATGTTGTCCAGGCTGGAGTGCAATGGTGCAATCTCAGCTCACTGCAAACGCTGCCTCCCAGGTTCAAAAGATGCTCCTGCCTCAGCCTCCTGAGTAGCTGGGATTACAGGCATTCGCCACCACTCCCGGCTAATTCTGTATTTTTAGTAGAGATGGGGTTTCGCCGTGTTGGTCAGGCTGGTCTTGAACTCCTGACCTCAGTCTGGGATTACAGGCATGAGCTACCACCGCAGGCCTTTAATTTCTGTTTTGCTGCTTTCACAACATCTTTCTCATCTTTTAGTAGATGTATTCCAAATGGCATTACTTTGAAAATTTAACTGCCTATTTGTCATAGGTATATAGAAATTATTATTATTTTTTTAAGATGGGGTTTCACTGTGTAGCCAGGATGGTTTCGATCTCTTGACCTTATGATCCACCCGCCTCGGCCTCCCAAAGTGCTAGGATTACAGGTGTGAGCCACTGCACCCAGCCAGAAATTATTTCTTTTTTGGGTGGGAAGATGGAGTCTCACTCTTTCACCCAGGCTGGAGTGCAGGGGCACGATCTTGGCTCACTGCAACCTCCTGGGTTCAAGTGATTCTCCTGCCTCAGCCTCCCAAGTAGCTGGGATTACAGGCACCCGCCACCACACCCAGCTAATTTTTGTATTTTTAGTAGAAACAGGGTTTCGCCATGTTGGTCAGGCTGGTCTTGAACTACTGACCTCAGGTGATCCGCCTGCCTCAGCCTCCCAACGTGCTGGGATTACAGGTGTGAGCCACCGCGCCCAGCCACAATAAGATGTTTTAGAAGAGAGAGACAGAGTGCCCACATTCTCATAACTTTTACGATAGTTTATTGTTATATTCTATTTTGTTATTAGTTATTGTTCATCTCTTACTGTACCTAATTCATAAATTAACCTTTACCATAGGAGTGTGTATCATGGGTGTGTACCTGTTGTAGGTGTGTATAGGGAAAGGCAGTATGTATAGGTTTGCTGCTCTCCAGTTTCAGGCATCCACTGGACTGTGAAGATAAGGCGGGACTCGCTCGTCCTTACTCCTCCGTATGGGCTGTGAGTCTCCGCTGGAGGACCAGGGTGTTCCAGCCGGAGCTCAGATTCCCCAGCACGTGTATCCTCTAGAATCTTTGTCAAACACTGTGTGAATAGCTCGGTGCTCCAAGGCCTGGGGGATTGTTTCACAGACCTTATGGCTCCATCTTCTTCCCAAGCTCCAGCCCCCTTAGCAGAACCTGATTCAGATGCCCACTGGCTTCACCCACCAATGCCTCTGCTTGGGCTCTGTTGCATTCCCCTGTGGTTTGCCCCCAGGAAGAAAGCCAGAGTGAAGGCAGGGCTCACCCCGCACACTCCGCTGCTCGTGGAAGTCTGCACCCAGCAGCCACTGCTGTCTCATGCCAGAAAAGCAGGGGCTTTGGAAATTTTCTCCAGCTTTGATGATTCCTTTTTTTTAAAAAAAAAAAAAAAGATGGGGTTTCACCATGTTGGGCAGGCTGGTCTTGAACTCCTGACCTCAGGTGATCCAACCACCTCGGCCTCCCAAAGTGCTAGGATTAGAGGCGTGAGCCACCATGCCCAGCCACTTTGATGATTCTCTAGCAGCAAGGGAAGTCTGAAAGTGACTTAACCTGAAGTCCTTGAAGACCCCTTTAGGAGTTTGGGACTTACCTGCAGGGATGCGAGGCCATAGCAGGGATCTCGGGCCACGCCCCAGCCCCTCTCCAGACCTCCGTTCCCCACCCAGGCCAATGCAGGGCTGTCCTAGAACCTGGAAGCACTCCCTGAGTCCGCCTAGCCCTGGCTGGGACCAGAGAGGGGAGCGGGAAGGAACCGGCCTGAGTGTCCAGTGCCTGGCTCCGCCGCGCGTCCCGCTGGGATGCCGGCAGCCCTTCCCCAGGCCGGCAGCCGCCACTCAGCCATGCTCTTGCCTCTGTCCCTGTTGGCTCCCAGCAGACTTCGTCCTTGTTTGGGAGGAAGACCTGAAGCCAGACCGGCCACAGGACAGTGCCGCTCGGGACAGAACGGACATGCACAGGACCTGGCGGGAGACCTTTCTGGATAATCTCCGTGCGGCTGGGCTGCGGGTGGACCAGGTACGTGGAGGCGGTCACATGACTCATGACCTTGCTGCGTGACCTTGCCGCTCTGAGGTCGTGGTGTACAGAGTCCCAGAGCAGATCAGGCCCCAAAGTCCTGCTGGACACCCCACCCACTGTGAGCTCCCTGTGGCTGGGGAGCTGCTGCCCACGGGCCGGGGTAAACACCCATCCATCCTGGCACACAGCTCATGCATGGAAGCCAGAGCTCTCAAGGGTTCTGACACTACCTTTGCCATTCACCATCATTAAAGCCTTGTGTAGACATGTCATCTGTGATGATGACACTCCGTGTGCTTACAGAATTAACAGCTTAAAAAGTCCTTTCACAGGCCGGGCGCAGTGGCGCACACCTGTAATCCAAGCACTTTGGGAGGCTGAGTCAGTCAGATCACAAGGTCAGGGGTTCGAGACCAGCCTGGCCAATATGGTGAAACCCCGTCTCTACTAAAAATACAAAAAAAAATAGCTGGGCATGGTGGCACATGCCTGTAATCCCAGCTACTCAGGAGGCTGAGGCAGGAGAATTGCTTAAACTTGGGAGGAGAAGGTTGCAGTGAGCCGAGCTCGCACCACTGAACTCCAGTTCAGCCCGGGTGACAGAGCGAGACTCCGCTCAAAAAAAAAAGTCCATTCACATGTTTGATTTCAGTAATAATGGAAGGTACCATTTGGAATCATTTAAGCAACAGGTCCAGGGAGCGTGAGAAACAGGAACTAGCTGTGAGGATGCTGGGTGTGCAGGCGCAGGCAGGGCTTGGGGCAGCTGGGGATTGGGGCACAGAGCCCAGCTCTCACCCCGCGGTGTCCCTGCCCCTCATTGCCAGGTCTGTCCACTGGGCTCCCTCCTTCTCCTCCCTCTTCGGACCACCTTCCTCTGTCCCCCAGGAGCAGTCTGTGCTATGACCTGCCCTCTCCCTGTCCGCAGAGTAATCAATCCTGAGTTTTAAGTTAATCACACTCGTGACTTCTTTACCGTTTTAGCACCAATTTCATATCATCGGGCAATACAGCCTGGCTTTGTCTGTTTGAGCTTGGCAGAGAAGAATCGTGCATGGGGTCATTCCTGTGGTGAGGCCCGCCCGTGTGGTCATTCTGTCAGTGACTGCTGCTCCAGGCCCCGCCCTCGCCTTGCCGCAGGCAGCTCCGCGTGTGTATGCGCCAGCCTTTGCTTATGGATGCCTGTGAGAATGGGCATTTGGCTCATTCCCAGTCTGGGATGATTATGAACATCAGCTACTGTAAATTGATTCGTGTGTGTGCACATGTGTGTGTCTCTGTGCCCATGTGCGGGAACTTCTCCTGGGAGCAGGGGTTCTGAGCAGAGACATGTGCACGCAGCCACACCGCTCCCCCATGTGGCGGCCGTTTGCACCATCGGCAGTGGGCTGAGGGCCCTTGCTCCGTGTCTTCTCAACACTCGGTACTGCAGACTTTTATCATTTTACCAATGAGTTGGGACATAGTGGTGGCTCACCATGGGGTGTGTGTGTGTGTGTGTGTGTGTGTGTGTGTATTTTTGAGATGGAATCTCACTCTGTTGCCCAGGCTGGAGTGCAGTGGCAAGATCTCAGCTCACTGCAACCTCCACCTCCCGGGTTCAAGAGATTCTTTGGCCTCGGCTTCCTGAGTAGCTGGTATTACAGGCGCCCACCACCATGCCCAGCTACTTTTTGTATTTTTAGTAGACATGGGGTTTCGCCATGTTGGCCAGGCTGATCTCAGGTGATCTGCCCGCCTTGGCCTCCCAAAGTTCTGGGATTACAGGCATGTGCTACTGCCCCTGGCCTCACCATGGTTTTAATTGCATTTTCCCTGCTTTTTAAAGAGGTTGAGAATTTTTTTAACTTTTACTTTAGGTTCAGGGGCACATGTGCAGGGTTATCATATAGGTAAACTCATGTCACAGGGGTTCGTTGTACAGATTATTTCATCATCAGGCACTTACTATGCAACAGTTATTTTTTTACTCCTCTCCCGCCTCCCACTTTCCACCTCAAGTAAGCCTCAGCGTCTTACCGTTTAGCTCACGCTTATAAGTGAGAACATGCAGTATTTGGTTTTCTGTTCCTGAAAAGTTTGCCAAGGATAACAGCCTCCAGCTCCATCCACATTCCTGCAGAGGACGTGCTCTTGTTCTTGTTGATGGCTGCGTAGTATTCCATAGTGTGTGTGTACCCCCTTTTCTTTATCCCGTCCACCACTGATGGGCATTGAGGTTGATTCCTTGTCTTTGCTATTGTGAACAGAGCTGCAGGTTGAGCACTGTTCACACTTATGGTCCATTTATGTTTCCAATACTGTGAATTGCCTTTTTGTGTCTTTTGCCATTTTTTTCTATTGGGTCACTTGCCTTTTTCTTTTTTTTCTTGAGACAGGGTCTTGTTCTGTTGCCCTGGCTGGAGTGCAGTGGTGCAATCACGGCTCACTGCAGCCTCAATTTCCCGAGGGTCAAGCCCTCTTCCCAACTCGGCCTCCTGAGTAGCCGGGACTACAGGCCCACACCACCGCGCCCAGCTTTTTTTCAGTTTCTGTAGAGATGAGGTCTCACTTTGTTGCCCTGGCTGGTCTGGAACTCCTGGGCTCAAACAATCTGCCTGCCTCGGCCTCCCAAGTCACCTGCCTTATTTTTTTGAGACAGGGTCTGACTCTGCCGCCCAGGCTGGAGTGCCAGTGGTGTGATCTCTGCTCATGGCAACCTCTGCCTCCCGGGTTCAAGCAATTCTCCTGCCTCAGCCTCCTGAGTAGCTGGGATTACAGGTGTGTGCCACCACGCCCGGCTAACTTTTGTATTTTTAGTAGAGATGGGGTTACCCTATGTTGGCCAGGCTGGCCTCGAATTCCTGACCTCAAGAGATCTGCCAGTCTCAGCCTCCCAGAGTGCTGGGATCACAGGCATGAGCCACCACACCCGGCCCCACCTGTCTTCTCCTTATGAAGGCTTAGGAGCTTGTTGTCTGTTCATGTGTGACAGACATCTTTCCCCTGTCGTGGCCGGCTTGCATGGCCATCATGGTGTCCTGGTTGGTTTTAACCTGCCGTGGACGATTAGCCCTGTGTCCGACTCCCTCCACTTTCCGTGCCTTTCTTCCCCTTGCTCACCGTCTCATTTCCACGTGTCCTGCGCCTTGTCCAGAACACACAGGGAGCAGCCCCCACTTGCCACTCATCCTCCCCACCCCAGGCTGCCACCCCCGCTATCCCTGGCTTCCTTCTAGGGCCTTCTCAGGTGTTGGCACATGGAGCCCACAGAGCTGCCAGCCCCCTACTCCTGAGTTTGGACCGGCCTCAGAGTCTGGGAGGCAGAGATGAAAAGACACCTGCCTTTACGGTGGAAAAGGCTGATGGGATGGTGTGGTCCCATGAGTTTGCAAGGTCATCATCCAGACTTGGGCAGGGCTGCTCTTCAGTTGAGGGTGGGGGGACTACTGCAGGGGACACCGGTGGCCCCAGCACACTGCCCAAAGTGCGCCCGGTCTTCAGTCGGCCGGATGGCTCTCAGCTCCCCGTGCACATCGCAGCCAGCCAGGCCCAGGTCTGCCCTCCACTGTTCCACCCCACCCAAGGAGGGGCTGGGGCTTTGGCATTTGGGGAACCCCAGATGGCTGTGAAGAACACGAGGGCTGAGGACCTCTGGACTAAGGGCAGGGGCCGAAAAACAGTTAGACACTCAGAGGAGGCGCTTGTCTATTAGACTGAGGATCCCGGTCTCAAGCCACCCCAGGCTCCAGGAGCGCCCATCACATGTTGGCACACGTGCACACGTGCACAGACAGCAGTGCACCCATATGTACACACACACTGAAATGTGTTCATGTCCAACATGCATCTACACCTGACGACTGATCAAAGGTGAGGTGACGTTTCAATATTGAAAACGAAAAGCTGGAGGCACTGCCCCTCAAGCCAGGAGGTGGGCATGGGTCAGCATGGTCTGGCCAGCTAGGGGAGGCTGCAGGTGACGCCCCCCTGCAAAACAGCGTGCTGTGTCTGCTGAGAATCTGTTGCTGGGGCCCACTCCCACACGGGGGCTGTCAGGCCTGGTTGGCTTTCAGAGGCACCTCCAGGGGAGCAGGTGTCATGGCTCAAATGGGAGATTCAAACCCAGGGGTTACCAGGGCTACAGAAATGCCAGTCTTTTCCTAAGAGTTCAAATGGACACACGTGTGCACACGTGTCCCACGCATGCACCCTCAGGCTCTCACGGGGCCCTGGGTGCCTGCAGCTTGACGTCCAGGACGGGGACAGTACCGTGCACTACGCCCTCCTCAGCGCCTCCTGGGCTGTACTCTGCTACTACGCCGAAGACCTGCGCCTGAAGCTGCCCTTGCAGGTACGCGGGACACGTCGGGCGGGGAGGGCGGGGCCAACACCGAGGGACAACCAGGGTTATTTGCTCCCCCAACACCGAGTTCAGCTGAGATGCCGACAGCCCCGGGAGGGCTCCCTGCTCAGAGGCCACAGGGGCTCCTCCTACGCATCCCGACACCAGGCCCCAAGAAACCTCGCTGGCCGAACAGGGCAGGTGGTGGCGGCCCCCGAGGTGGGCTCAGGAGAGGTGGAGCCGAGTGAACAGTGTGTATGCACTGAGCTGACCGCTTCGAGCCCAGGGCCCTGCTGAGGATGTGGGGTAGAGAAGACTGGCTCCTGGTGACCTCAGGAAGACGTGCCTGGACGAGGTCCACCGCCCACTGCACAAGCTGGCCTTGACCCTCATGGCATGCGGGTGGCAGAGACACCCTATTCACTGTTCCCGTCCTTTTTCCACTTGAGGGGCTCTGGGCCACAGACAAGCTGAGCGGCCTCAGCCTGAGGCACTGAGAGGGGGAGGGGCTCGCCTGGGCCCTGAGATGCGGAGGGGCGCCCCTGGGTCCTGAGAGGGGGAGGGACTCGCCTGGGCCCTGAGTGGGGAGGGGTTCACCTGGGCCCTGAGAGGGGGAGGGGCTCCCCTGGGCCCTGAGAGGGGGAGGGGCTCGCCTGGGCCCTGAGTGGGGAGGGGCTCACCTGGGCCCTGAGAGGAGGACGGGCTAGCAACCGACGTTAGTGGGGTAGGGGGGAGCGTGGGTGGTGATAGGGGTTGGGGG
>CAUYLG010037502.1:0-42826 GCA_963573385.1 Cacajao melanocephalus
GTACTCGTCGTCGCGGGTGCCCATTGCGCGGCCGTGGAGCGAAAGGGCGGGAGCAGCAGTGGTATCTGTGGGACCAGGGGGCGTCGCTGCAGGGGTAACCCGAACGCCGAGCTTCAGCTGCCGGACTGGGTGAAGAGCCCCTCCCTACCGCTGCGCCACTTCCGGCAGGCCCCAGCGTCTAAGAGGAAGTACTTCCGGGGGCGGCGCCCCGCCCCCGAGCCCAAGAAGGGCAGTGTGAGCTAGAGTCGCACGGCGTGAGGCTTCAAACTTTCGCGGCTAAAAGAAGCTCAAAGGGGAAATTGAGTCCTGGAATTACTAGCTGACCATGGTCTTAGTGGCCTCTTGCTCATTTCTCGAGCTTCCGTGCCCGGAAGCGGCTCACTGGAACCGGCGGGACCGCCTCTGAGTGGTGGATTTGTGGATGGGGGCGGGGTTCTCTAAGGATTAGAGAGCCGAAGGCAGCCACATATTTGTGGCGGTTCCATGGTGTAATGGTTAGCACTCTGGACTCTGAATCCAGCGATCCGAGTTCAAATCTCGGTGGAACCTGCACTTCCTTTTTCTTGACATTTTTAATTCACTTTTTTGTTCACTAAGTAATTGAACAACTATGATATATCTTCACCAGAATTAAGATGGAGATATAAAATTTAACCCTTGCCTATGAAGTCATCACAAATTTCCTGATGCATTTCAGGTACTATCTGCTACTTGGCGGGAGTTGTCTTACTGAGCCTCTTCTCTTTGCCTGTTTTTTAGCCTGGTCTCTCAAACCTTAATTCAGAAGCTTCAATGGAACTTGAAAATTTCTTTTGCTGGAATTTTCTACCTCCAGCTTCATGCAAGGGTAGGCGCTTTTGTCACTCATTCCTCTCTGGAAATCTCTCAAACTACCTCGTTTTCATTTAGAGTACTTCGCCCACCCTCCTCATCAAGATTCATCAAGAACTTGAGTCCTATTTGTAGGCCTCTAATCTAAGTCCTTTTACATAAGTATTTCATTTAACATGCCAGGCTAAGGATGGCAATTTCCATTTTAGCGGAAATTTGGATACTAAGACTCAAGTGATTTGCCAGATATCATGCTGCGGGGCCTCCCTGTATTTGAAGAGAATTTTGTAATTCCAGAAAAGCCTTTTTCCAATTATTGTCACACCTCCTACCTCCTATATGCAAACTCTCGATTTAGACTTGTGGGCAGGAGTGCCTGTAACAGGCAGAATAATGACCCCTGCCAATGTTGTCCATTTTCCAATTCCTGAAGACTGAATAGGTTAGGTTACATGGCAAAGGGGAATTGAGGTTATGGATGGCATTAAGGTTGCCAGTCAACTGACATTAAATTAGGGATATATGCTGGATTATTTGGGTGTCCCCAGTGTTGTCATAAGGGTCCTTAAAAGAGGAAAATGGGCTGCGTGCGGTGGCTGACACCTGTAATCCCAGCCCTTTAGGGGGCTGAGGTGGGCGGATCACGAGGTCAGGAGTTCGATCGAGACCAGTCTGGCCAACATGGTAAAACCCCGTCTCTACTAAAAAAATACAAAAAATTAGACAGGTGTGGTAGTGTGCGCCTGTAATCCCAACTATTCAGGAGGCTGAGGCAGGAGAATCCCGTGAACCCAGGAGGCAGAGGTTGCAGTGAGCTGAGATCGCACCATTGCACTCCAGCCCAGGCTACAGTGTGAGACTCCATCTCAAAAAAAAAGCCTCAGCCTGCCCTTGCTGGCTTTGAAGATGGTGAAAGGGGCCCAGGAGCCTAGGAATCCCAAGGCTTCTAGAAGCTGGGAAAGGCATGGTAACAGATTGTTTCATAAGGCCTCCAGAAGGAACACAGCCCTGCTGATGACTTGATTTTAGCCCAGTGAGACTCTTGTCAGACTTACGATCTACTATAAATAATAAATTTGTGTTAAATCACCAAGTTTATGGTAATTTGTTATGGAAGCAATAGAAATGAATACAGTGCCAATTTCAGTGCTTTCTCTCCCACTATAAAGTGATAGTAAGGTCCTGTAATCCCAGCTACTCAGGAGGCTGAGGCAGGAGAATTGCTTGAGCCCAGGAGATGGAGGTTGCAGTGAGACAAGATCGCACCACTGCACTCCAGCCTAGGCCAGAGGCAGAGGAGGAGGAGGTACTCGAGAACAAGGAGGTACCGGAGGAGGAGACACTGAGGAGGAGGCACTGACCCCTGAAGTGGAGGAATTAGATTATAAAAGCATATTCAGCAAGGCCATTCATGCTAGAAGAATTACCAGTTTTTCTCCTTCAGTCATTCACTCTTAATGTGTGCTCTGAAAAGGACATAGTATTCCTCAAAAGAAGAACTGAATCTTAAATTTAGCTAATAACAACAACAACAACAAAAAAAGGCAGGAGGGGCTACATGGTCAAATAAGTACTACAGTAAGTTTTTCCTTAGGGCACTTGCACAGCGTTTCCGAAATTCACCAGACCACAGAATTTTTTTTTGCGTGGAACACTATTCACATCCCTCTGAACTTTTAGGAGGAGTGAAAAAAAGATTTGTGGACAGAGGGGTGATTGAAGTAAACGTGGTCTTAGTGGAAGTAACCTGGCTGTAGCCTACGGGACTGGCATAAAGAAGGACTAGAAGTATGAGTATCAGAAGTCTATTGCAGGCTGGGTGTGGAGGCTCATGGGTGTCACCCCTTTGGGAGGCTGAGCTGGCAGGACTGCTTCAGCCCAGGAGTACAAAACCAGCCTGGGCAACAGAGTGAGACCTCATCTCTACAAAAAATTAAAAAATCACTGGGCGTGGTGGCTCACATCTGTAATCCCAGCACTTTGGGAGGCCAAGGCAGGTGGATCATGAGGTCAGCAGTTCCAGACCAGCCTGACCAACGTGGTGAAACACTGTCTCTACTAAAAATACAAAAATTAGCCAGGCATGGTGATGGGTGCCTGTAATCCCAGCTACTTGGGAGGCTGAGGCAAGAGAATCACTTGAACCCAGGAGGCGGAGGTTGCAGTGAGCTGAGATTGTGCCACTGCACTCCAGCCTGGGTGATAGAGCAAAATTCCATCTTAGAAAAAAAAAAAGAAAAAACAGCCAGGCATAGTGGCACATACCTGTGGTCAGAGAGCCACCAGGCATGGTCAGGTTTAATATCTATTTAAAAGAATGATTAATAGAAAAAGGGAAGTGAGAATAAAAAACAGTAAGAGGCTAGGCAAGGTGATTCATGCCAGTAATCCCAGCACTTTAGGAGGACAAGGTCGGAGGATGGCTTGAGCTAAAGGAGATCAAGACCAGCCTGGGCAACATAGCGAGACCCTGACTCTACAAAAAACTAAAAAATTAACCAGGTGTGGTGGCACTTACCTATAGTCCTAGCTACTCTGGAGGCTGGTGCAAGAAGATTGAGCCCAGGAGTGTGAATTACAGAAAGCTATGATCATGCCAGGCACTCCAGCCTGGGCAATGCAGTAGAAACTGTCTCAAAAAACAAACGGGCAGAGTGCAGTGGCTCACGCCTGTAATCCCAGCACTTTAGGAGTCTGAGGTGGGCAGATCACGACATCAGGAGTTTGAGACCAGCCTGGCTAACATGGTGAAACCCTGTCTCTACTAAAAATACAAAAATTAGCCAGGCCTGGTGGCATGTGCCTGTAATCCCAGCTACTCAGGAGGCTGAGGCAGAAGAATTGGTTGAACCCAGGAGGTGGAGGTTGCAGTGAGCCTATATTGTGCCACTGCACTCCAGCCTGGGCAACAGAGAGAGACTCCATCTCAAAAAAACAAACAAAAAAATCGCAATGAGCTGCGTGTAGTGGCTTATGCCAATAGTCACTGCACTTTGGGAGGCTGGAGCTCAGGGGTTTGAGACCAGCCTGGCCAACACTGCAAAACCCATCTCTACTAAAAACACAAAAGTTAGCATTTTAGCTAATTATTGTATTAGCTAAGTATTTTAATTCAGCTACAGGCCTGTGCCTGTAGCCCTAGCTACTCAGGAGGCTGAGACATGAGAATCGCTTGAGCCTGGGAGGCAGAGGTTGCAGTAACCCAAGATTGTGCCACTATACTCCAGCCTGGGCAACAGGGAGACTCTGCCTAAAACAACAAACAAACAAACAACAACAACAACAGAAAAAAAACAGAAAAAGAACAATAATGTTTAGTCTCAAGCATGACTAATATAAACAGTTGGTGTGATGGTTAATACTGAGTGTCAACTTGGTTGGATTGAAGGGTGCAAAGTATTGATCCTGGGTGTGTCTGTGAGGGTGTTCCCAAAGGAGATTAACATTTGAGTCAAGGAGCTGGGAAAGGCAGGCCCACCCTTAATCTGGGTGGGCACCATCCAATCAGCTGCCAGCAAATATAAAGCATGTGGAAAAACGTGAGAAGGCTAAACTGGCCTGGCCTCCCAGCCTACATCTTTCTCCCATGCTGGATGCATCAGACTTCCAGTTCTTCCGCTTTGAGATTTGGACTGGCTTCCTTGCCCCTCAGCTTGCAGATGGCCTATTGTGGGACCTTGTGATCATGTGAGTTAATACTACTTAATAAATTCTCCTTTATATATATGTCTATCCTATTAGTCCTGTTCCTCTAGAGAACCCTAATATAGTTGGTAAGAAAATCAAAAGGAACTCTCTAGTAAAAAGCCTGGAATTACAAATTTAGAAATGCTGTGGCTTTAAACTACGTAGGAGAAGCAAGACCTGAAATATGCCTCACCTTCCACATCTAGGGAGGTACATGCTTACATGTTTACATATATATCACCTTCCACATCTGGGGAGGTATATGTTTACATGTTTGTTAAAAACAAAGTGATGACTGATAAGGCTGTGTTTAAACTTCAGCTCAGACATTCACTAAAGCTGTGTCAATTTCAATAATTTACCTAATCCTGCTGAATCCATTTCTTATCTGCAAAATGGGGACAAACATGAAGAAGGAATTAAGTAACATATGTATAGCTCTTAACATCATGCATGGCATATAATAAATATTTATGAATGCATTGGTTTTCTTTTTCCATTTATTTATTTATTTATTTTTTGAGTCAGGGTCTCCTGTGTCACCCAGGCTGGAGTGCAGTAGTGCAGTATCAGCTTACTGCAGCCTCTGTATCCTGGGCGCAAGCAATTCTCCCACCTCCACTTCTAGAGCAGCTGGGACTACAGGTGTGCACCATCACATCTGGCTAATTTTTGTATTATTTGTAGAGATAGGGTTTCACCATGTTGCCCAGGGTGGTCTTGAACTCCTGAGCTCAAGCAGTCCTCCCACTTCAGCCTCCAAAAGTGCTGAGATTACAGGAATGAGCCACCTCACCTGGCCAAATGCAGTGATTTTCAACAGGGGTCAGTTTTGTCCTCAGAGACATTTGACAGTATCTGGAGACATTTTTAGTGTCACTACTGGGGGATGCTACTGGCGTCTAGTGGGTAGAGACCAGGGATGCTGCTAAACATTATACAACACTCAGGATAGCCTTCCCAACGAAAAGAATTATCTGGCCCAAAATGTCAATAGTACCAAGGTTGAGAATCATGAGTTATAATTGTAAGTATTAGCTAGATTCCAGGCCTATGATGGGAAAGCGGCAGGGTGCCATGAGCCTCACCTCCCTGTCCTGGCTCATTTGAAAAAAGCAAATCTCACTCCCTAGGTCTCAGGAAGAATGTGCAGGGACAGACATTACTCCCTTCAGTATCCCATAAAGCAGAACCTGGAGGTCCACCGGCCTGACACAAAATGCTCCCATAATGGTTTCCATTTGTTAAATAAACAGATCTCAGTGTTCTATTTCTTTTTTTCTTTTCTTTTTTTTTTTCTGAGATGGAGTCTCACTTTGTCACACAGGCTGAAGTGCAGTGGCTCAATCTCAGTTCACTGCAACCTCTGCCTTCCAGGTTCAAGTGATTCTCCTTACTTAGTCTCCTGAGTAGCTGGCATTACAGGCGTGCAGTACCATACCCAACTAATTTTTGTATTTTTAGTAGAGATGGAATTTCACCATGTTGGCCAGGCTGGTCTCGAACTCTTGTCCTCAAGTGATCTACCCACCTCGGCCTCCCAGAGTGCTGGGATTACAGGCGTGAGCCACCACGCCCAGTCTCAGTGTTCTCTTTCTTAACCCAAAGGATTTTTACAGAGTTGTTCCCTTCATGACTGTGTGTTAAACTCTACATACCAGTTTTATGCACTTTTGTCATAGTATTTATTAGGTTTATTTCACAAAAAAATTTTCAGATGGGGCATAGAGGCTTGTGCCTGGAAGCCAAGGCGGGAGTATCGTTTGAGGCAAGGAGTTCGAGACCAGCCTGGGCAACCTAGCAAGACCCCCTCCCAGCTCTACAAAAAACAGACCAATTAGCCAGACATGGTGGCACCTATGTGCCTGTATTCCCAGCTACTCAGGAGGCTGAGGTGGGAGGAGGTGGGAGGATCACTTGAGCCAAAGAGTTCAAGGTTACAGTGAGCCGTGATCATACCACTACACTCCAACCTGAGCAACAGAGCAAGACCCTGTCTCCAAAAAAAAAAACAAAACATTTTTGAGACAGAAAAGTTGACAGACCTTATGAAGTGAAATTTGGCCCAGCATGGTGGCTCCTGCCTGTAATCCTAGCAATTTTAGAGGCCAAGGTGGGCAGATTGCCTGAGCTTAGCAGTTTGAGACCAGCCTGGACAACATGGCAAAATCCCACCTCTACTAAAAATAAGAAAAAATAGCTGGGTATAGTGGGGTTTGCCTATAGTCTCAGCTACTTGGGAGACTGAGATAGGAGAACAGCCTGAGCCCAGAAAGGTTGAGGCTGCAGCGAGCCATGACTGCATAACTGCACTCCAAGACCCTGTTTCCAATAAAATAAAAATAAGTTAACATTTCAAAAGACATGTTATGGCCGGGCGTGGCGGCTCACGCCTGTAATCCAAGCACTTTGGAGGCCAAGGCGGGCGGATTACCTGAGGTCGGGAGTGCAAGACCAGCCTGACCAACATGGTGAAACCCCGTCTTATAAAAAATATATATATATATAAAAAAAATTAAAAAAAAAAGACATGATATTTGTCTATTGTGTTTTTATCTTTTCTATTGAGTATATTATGACGTGACAAATTGTACACATGATCAGGAGAATTCTCAGCTTTATCTGTTTTTTGTTTGTTTGTTTGAGACAGTCTTGCTCTGTTGCTCAGGCTGAAGTGCAGTGGCACAATATTGGCTCACTGCAACCTCTGCCTACCAGGTTCCAGTGATTCTCCAGTCTCAGCCTCCGAAGTAGCTGGGATTACAGGCACACACCACCACGTCCAGCTAATTTTCATATTTTTAGTAGAGATAGGGTTTCGCCAAGTTGACCAGGCTGGTCTCGAACTCCTGACCTCAGGTGATCCACCCTACCTTGGCTTCCCAAAGTGCTGTGATTTCAGGTGTGAGCCACCACACCTGGCCTGATTATCTGTTTATAGTCACTGAAGTATCAACTAGTCTTAAAGAGTAATAAAATATACATATTTACATATAAAGATATGTATTAGGCCAGGCATGGTGGCTTAGGCCTGCAATCCCAGCACATTGGGAGGACAAAGCAGGAGGATCACTTGGGGCCAGGAGTTCGAGACCAGCCTCGCCAACATGGTGAAACCGGTCCCTACTAAAAATACAAAAATTAGCTGGTGTGGTGGTGCATGCTTGTAATCCCAGCCACTCAGGTGGGTGAGGCACGAGGATTGCTTGAACACGGGAGGCAGAGGCTGCAGTGAGCCAGGATCATGCCACTGCACTCCATCCTGGGTGACGGAGTGAGACCATCTCAAAAAAAGAAAAGAAAAGAAAATAGGTAGTGGTGAGGATTGCACGGCATTGCGAATGTACCTAATGTCACTGAATTATACACTTAAATGGCTAAAATGGTAAATTTTATTATGTATATTTTACCACAAAGAAAAGAAAACTAAAAGGAACTTGGATCCCGGATTTTAAAAAATCATAATAAAGACAGAAAAGGTGGTTAGGATGAAGGGGCTGATAATGGTGCAAGACTGGGACAGGCTCCTGTGAGGTCCTTAGTCTTCACAAGATCCTTGTCTCTCTGGGCTGTTTGCCTCTTTCCTGACAGCCTCCCAGAATTCCTGTGGACTAGCTGGCTTTCAAGACCAAAATCAGCTTGTTCACCCTCGCTCACACCCAGCCCAGAAAGACACCTCCATTGGCCTCTGAAATCCCACCACTAGAGTCATTTCTTTAGATACGTACTGATTGCCAGCACCTCCCGTTTCCCCACACCCTCTTGTGCCTCTGTATATGGCTGTGTGTTTACTACTGCCTCCCAGAGGCGTGAACTGGCCTTAACACTGTGGGACCCCATCAAGTTCCTGCACTCTCTCATGTGGGTAAGAACCATGCTCACTCAAAGGAGAAGAAAAGAACTAATAGTCTCATTTTTGTTTCTCAATCATTAATTTAGAAATTACTAGACCTTTTGGTAATGTAAAAATAAAAATACCACAATACTAAATTGTCAGGTGAGCAAAAAGAAGATAAATACGATACTGCTTAGGCCAGGCGCGGTGGCTTATGCTTGTAATCCCAGCACTTTGGAAGGCCAAGGTGGGAGGATCATCTGAGGTCAGGAGTTCAAGACCAGCCTGGCCAATATGGGGAAACCCCATCTCTACTAAAAATACAACAATTCGAAGCGCATGGTGGTGGGCGCCTGTAATCTCAGCTACTTGGGAGTCCGAGACAGGAGAATCGCTTAAACCTGGGCAGTGGAGGTTGTAGTGAGCCAAGATTGCACCAGGGCACTCCAGCCTCGGCAACAAAGCGAGACTAACTCCTTCTCAAAAAAAAAAAAAAAAAAGATTTGGGGAGGGATAGCATTAGGAGAAATGCCTAATGTAGATGACGGGGCGATGGATCTAGCAAACCACTACCATGGCATGTGTATACGTATGTAACAAACCTGCATGATCTGCACATGTACCCCAGAACTTAAAGTATAATAAATTAAAAAAAAATGATAAAGATGATGCTTCTAGATGTGGAGCCAAGGCTTAGAACAGGGGAATAATTACTGTACAACCTCATCAATCCACCCCTAGGTATTTACCCAAAAGAAAAGACAGTCTATATCCACACAAAAAGCTGTTCACAAATGTTCATAGCAGCCTTTAAAAAAAAATTTTTTTTTGAGACAGAGTATCATTCTGTCACCCAGGCTGGAGTGCAGTGGTACAATCTCAGCTCACTGAAGCCTCTGCCTCCTGGGTTCCAGCGATTCTCACACAGCAGTCTTATTTGCAATAGAAAAATCTGGAAGTAGCCCAAATGTCCATGAACAAGTGAATAGAGAAGCAAATTTTGGTAACTCCACACAATGGACTATTATTCGCCAACAAAAAAGAATCAACTAGATGGGCGCGGTGGCTCACACCTGTAATCTCAACACTTTGGGAGGCCAAGGCAGGTGGGTCATGAGGTCAGGAGTTTGAGACCAGCCTGGCCAAAATGATGAAACCCTGTCTCTACTAAAAATACAAAAATTAGCTAGGTGTGGTGGTGAACTCCTGTAATCCCAGCTACTTGGGAGGCTGAAGCAGGAGAATTGCTTGAACCTTGAAGAGGCAGAGGTAGCAGTGAGCCGAGATCTCACCACTGCACTCCAGCCTGGGTAACAAAGCAAGACTCCATCTCAGAAAAAAAAAGAATCAACTACTGACAAACATTGATAAACATAACAATGTGTATGAATCTGAAAATAATCAAAATGAAAGAAGCCAGAGGGGAAAAAAAGAGTACATATTGTATGATATCATTTATATAAAAATCTATAGAATGTGAACTGACTTATGGTGACAGAAAGCAGAAAGCAGATTGGTAGTTGTCTGGGGACAGAGTAGAGAAAGGCAGGTAGGATTACAAGGTATGAAGACAGGGTCTGGTTTACTGTCCAGGCTGGAGTCAGCGGCAAGACCAGCCTCAACCTCCCAGTCTCAAGTGATCCTCCCCACCCAAGCCTCCTAAGTATCTGGGACTACAAGTGCATGCCACCCCACTCAGATAATTTTTTGTTATGTTTGTAGAGACGGGATCTCTATATTGCCCAGGCTGGTCTCAAACTTCTGGGCTCAAGTGATTTGCTGGCCTCAGCCTCCTAAAGTACTGGGATTACAGGTGTGAGCCACTGAGCGCAGCTGACACTTGCAGGGATGATGGATATGTTCATTATCTTTATTGTGCTGATGGTTTCACAGGTGTATACATATCTCAAAACTTACTAAATTTCACATTTGAAACAGGTGTGCTGTATTGTTTTTTGAAAAGAGAGAGCAAGATCAAGAAAGAAACAGGAGAGCATAAAAACAGAAACTCCTCCCTCATCTTTGATATTCTTGAATGCAAGGTTGGAATACTCAGTTGCCAAAAATCTTTATCACTCCTCTCACACATAAAAACTACTAAGTCACCTACATGGTTCCTGTCTTTTGCTTTTTTTTTTTTTTTTTTGAGTTGGAGTAGCGCGATTTCACCAGGCTGGAGTGCAGTGGCACGATCTCAGCGCCCTGCAACCTCCGCCTCCCAGTTTCAAGCGATTCTCCTGCCTCAGCTTCCCAAGTAGCTGGGACTACAGATGCGTGCTACCACACCCAGCTAATTTTGGTATTTTTAGTAGAGACAGGGTCTCATCATGTTGGCCAGGATTGTCTCGATCTCTTAACCTCGTGATCTGCCCGCCTTGGCCTCCCAAAGTGTTGGGATTACCAAAGTGCTAGGATAAGGCATGAACCACCTTGCCCGGCCTACATGGTTCCTTTCTTTACAATATCTATTCGTATGTTTCTTTCCATTCCCATAGCCACTGCTCTGGTCTGATTTCCTTCTCCACTGTTTGATTACAGTCTAACCCTACCCTCAGTTTTCTCCCACTTCAACATGCTAGTGGCTGCCAGAATAATCTTAACAAATGACATCTCCAACCACGTGACTCCTATTATACAGAGCCATCATTGGAATATCTATGTAACTCCACGCAGGCCTGAAAACAAAAGGTTATAAAAATCAAGTATTAGCAGTGGTCCTGCAGAGTAGCATTAGGATGATTTTTATTCTTTTGTTTATCTGTTTTCTATATTTTATAGGTTTTTTGTTGTCGTAGTTGTTGTTTTTTTAGATGGAGTCTCACTCTATTGCCCAGGCTGGAGTGCAATGACACAATCTCGGCTCACCACAACCTCTCCTCCCAGGTTCAAGCGATTATCCTGCCTCAGCCTCCTGAATAGCTGGGATTACAGGCATGCGCCACCACACCTGGCTAATTTTGTATTTTTAGTAGAGACGGGGTTTCTCCATGTTGGTCAGGCTGGTCTCAAACTCCTGATCTCAGATGATCCGCCCATCTTGGCCTCCCAACATGTGGGATTACAGCCATGAGCCACTGTGCCTGGCCTTATAGGAGTTTAAAAAAAAAAAATCCTTACTGGCCTTGCTTGCTACGAAAGGAGTGAACAGTTACTGTAAAATATTCAAATAACACAGACAATGTGAAAGTACAGTAAACTGGGAAAGTGAAGTTTGTTTCCTCTGGTCACCAACATTATGGTTTCCTCCCCAGCACCACCCGACCCCTTCCATCCAGAAAACAGCCAGGCAGTTTGGGTGGGATTATCCCAACCCACAGCTCCAGGAGTGGCTTCTGGAATTATCTAACCCTGAGGCTCTCAATAGTAACATCCAAACCCTCATATTATAACAAACATTTCATAACACTGTCTTTACCATCGGGACTTATCAATAGATCTTATGTTATGATATACCTTCCTGCACTCATATTTTTTTTTAAAATTGGGAATCAAGCTTGCTGATACTTACTTTAGCATTTTGCTTTATTTTATATATGTGTATGTGTGTCCTTGTATGTCCATGCAGGCATGTGTGTATCATATATCCTATTTTAGCTATTGAGTACATATTACACTTAGAAAAAGTTACATAGGAAAACACCAGAGCTAAAGAAAGATGTCAGCCATCATTTTAGAGAACCTTTTGAGTGCTACATAGGTGAGTATACACATACTTTAAAAATCAATATAATGCTGTAAGTATAAAGGATAACTCAGAAAATAGTGCATTATAAAGTGATATGTGTTTCAATAAGTAAATGCTTGATGCCCAGGCATGGTGGCTCATGCCTGTAATCCCAACACTTTCGGAGGCTCAGGCAGGAGGATCACTTGAGCTCAGCAGTTCAAAACCAGCCTGGGCTACGTAGTAAGGCCTCATCTCTACAAAAAAATAAAATAAAATAACTAAATGCGTGAGCATAACTATAATAGAAGACATAATGAAGTAATTATATACTTGCACCTAACAGAATCACTATTTATGTAACAATGTTTATTGAGCACCTACTATGTGCTGGCACTATTTACTAGGGATATAGACAGAAATCCTTGCCTTAAGGCTGGACACAGTGGCTCATACCTATAATCCCAGCACTTTGGGAGCCCAAGGTGAGTGGATCACTTGAGCTCAGGAGTTCAAGACTAGCCTGGGCAACATGGCAAGACTGTCTCTACTAAAAATACAAAAAAAAAAGCATGGTGGTGCATGCCTGTGGTCCCAGCTACTCAGGTGGCTGAGGTGGGAGGATCCCCTGAGCCTGGGAGGCAAAGGTTGCAATGAGCAAGATCACACCACTGCACTCCAGCTGGGCCACAGAGTGAGACCATGAAGAAAAAAAGAGAGAGAGAGAAAAAGAGAGAGGCTGGGCACGGTAGCTCACACCTGTAATCCCAGCACTTTGGGAGGCCGAGGTGGGTAGATCACCTGAGGTCAGGAGTTCAAGACCAGCCTGACCAACATGGAGAAATCCCATCTTGGCCAGGCATGGTGGCTCACACCTGTAATCCTAGCACTTTGGGAGGCCGAGGTGGGTGGATCACCTGAGGTCAGGAGTTCAAGACCAGCCTGGCCATCATGGTGAAACCCCATCTTTAAAAATAAATAAATAAATAAATAAACTCCATCTCTACTAAAAATACAATATTAGCTGGGTGTGGTGGCACCCGCCTGTAGTCTCAGTTGCTCAGGAGGCTGAGGCAGGAGAATCACTTCAACCCAGGAGGCAGAAGTTGCAGTGAACTGAGATTGTACCACTGCACTCCAGCCTGGGTGACAGAGCAAGACTCCATCTCAAAAACCATAAAAATAAATAAAAATAAAAAAAGAAAGAGGGGGAGGGTGGGGAGGGGAGGGCAGGGCAGGGCAAAGCAGAGAGTGAGGGAGAGAAAGAAAGAAATTTCTGCCTCAAGGAGCAAACATTCTAGCAGGGTGGTGTGGGATAGACCAGAAACAATCAACATAATACATAAGTTATATATTACATTAGAAGGTGATGACTGTTATGACTATTTAAAAGTAGAAAAGGGAAAGGAACTAAGAGTTCAGAGCAGTAGGGAGCTGGGTAGTGCGTCGCAGTTCAAAATAGAGTAGTAAAGGCAAGCCTCACTAGAAGGTACATTTGAGCAAAGATTTAAAGGAGATGATTGGGCACCGTGACTCACGCCCGTAATCCCAGCACTTTGGGAGGCCGAGGTGGGAGGATCAGGAGGTCAGGATATCGAGACCATCCTGGCTAACACAGTGAAACTCCATCTCTACAAAAAATATATATTACAAAACAAAAAAATGGCCAGGCATGGTGGCATACGCTTGTACTCCCAGCTCCTCAGGAGGCTGAGGCAGGAGAATGGCTTGAACCTGGGAGGCAGAGGTTGCAGTGAGCGGAGATCATGCCACTGCACTCCAGCCTGGGTGACAGAACAAGACTCTCTCTTAAAATAAATAAATAAAAGATTTAAAGGAGGCGAGGGAATGAATCACACAGATTATCTAGGGAGAAAGTAGGCAGGCAGGTGGAATACCTAATGCAAAGACCCTAAGGCAGAATCTTGTCTAGCAGGTGCATGGTCTGTAAGCAGACCAGGGAGGTGGATTGGAGCAGGTACTGTAAATAAAAACAGAAGCAGGAGATGGGTCAGAGAAGTTAAAAAGCCAGATCTTGAAGGGCCTCACGGGCCATTGTAAGACTTGTACTCTGAGTAAATTGGTGAAACATCAGAAGGTTTTGAGCAGAGAAGTGACATGATCTGACCTACATTTTAAAAGGAAAAATCCGCTGCTCTGTTGGAAACATTGTAGGAGGAGAAGGGTGGAAGCAGGGAGATCAGTTGGGAGGTTGTTATAAGAATCCAAGCAAGAAATCGGCTGGGCTCAGTGGCTCACACCTGTAATCTCAGCACTTTGGGAGGCTGAGGTGGGCAGATCACCTGAGGTCAGGAGTTCAAGACCAGCCTGACCAACATGGTGAAACCCTGTCTTTAAAAAAATAAATAAATAAAATATAAAATAATAATAATAAAAAGAAATCAATGCAACAGCTTCAAATGCAGACTAATATCCACTAGTGTATTTCATGGATTCTAAGATGTCATTGATTGTAGGATACATCCTGATTTCAGAGACGTTAACATATGCAGTGTGAATTGCATTATGCAGTGTGAATTGCAATATGCAGGGCTGAATCAGTGACTCAAATACCACAAGTGTTGGTTGTTGAAGACAGGAATTTCTGAAACAGTGAACAACTTTTGGTAAAGTTCCAAATGCAGCTAAGTACTATTTTCTGTCAATTTACCCGTTAGCCTCATATTTAGACATTCCATTTATATTAAAACCATGCAAAAACAGTTCATATTTATACATAAAATGGAATGAGAGACTAGGTTCAAATTATTATACACAAGTTTTTAAAAAATCTACGTTAATGTCAAGCAGGGCACTAAAAGTTGAGTGAAATGTAAGAAAATTCTGTAATGTATTTGCCCATACATTATCAGAAATGTAATGCCCCGGCCCACATCCTCTAAATGACCAATCCTTGTGACAGTCAGCATTTCTCCTTGTTGGAAATGGATTTATAACGGTGGGAAGAATCAACACCGAGACAATGGATAACTCGGCAAGGCTAGTTTACTTCCTGCAGGAAGGGTGCAACTCGCCAGCAGTCTTGCCACGAGAGCACACCTGAACAAAGGAGACAGGGACATCTATAACTTTCATAACTTGACGCGATCACCCTACTGCTGTGGCTAGTAACTCACGCCTAGAATTCCAGCAGTTTCCATTGGCCGGAACAGGACCTCACATTCTATGCTTGACCTGATCGGCTAAAAACTTGGAAATTTCTTGAACAGATAAGGGGGAAAGAAGACAAGGAATAAGAGGAAGCTAGTCAGGAGACGGTCAGGAAGGTTTCCAAATTAGGAATGGCATGCAACAGGGTTTGGAGCTTGCCCAGTCCTGTTCAGACATGCCAGGGTGAGCCAAGGTAGCTGATTTAAGACAGAGCTGATTTAGAGAATATATATACATGGGTATATGCTTATGCTAATAGTGGATAATGGCCATACAGCAAGAAACTGTAACTCCTTATAATGTAGTCTAAAATGTAAACTTGGAAGAAAAACTTTCCCATCTCACATCCCCAAGGCTGGGCGCAGTAACCCACGCCTAGAATTCCAGCACTTTGGGATGCCAAGGAAGGCGGATCACTGGAGGTCGGGAGTTGGAGACCAGCCTGGCCGTCATGGTGAAATCCTGTTGCTACCAAAAATACAAATATTAGCTGGGCGTGATGGCGCGTGCCTGTAATCCCAGCTACTCGGGAGGCTGAGGCAATAGAATCACTTGAACGAGGGAGGCGGAGGTTGCGGTGAGCCCGAGGTTGCGCCATTGCACTCCAGCCTGGGTGACAAGAGTGAAACACCGTTTCAAAAAAAAAAAAAAAGTTACTCCCCAAATTTCCAAAGAGGGGCCTAGAATGTAATGCCAGCAGAGTGCATGATCCAGAAACATACTATTATGGTCCAATCAGAGTGAAGCCTGGGTCAGCTGCATGATGGGTGAAGCGAGACACCCAGCACCTTAGTGAAGACTCCGGTAGCCTCAATGTGCTGCAACCCTCCCACCACCAGGGGGAGCTAGTCTTTGGGATGAGGCTTTTATACCTTTTTATGCAATGTAATTTTTTCTTTTTTTTATTTTATTATTTTTTTTTTATTATTTTTTTCTTTTCGGATGGTCCAGGTGAATTTTTTTTTTTGAGATGGAGTTTCGCTCTTGTTGTCCAGGCTGGAGTGCAATGGCACAATCTCGGCTCACTGCAACCTCTACTACCCAGGTTCAAGCGATTCTGCTGCCTCAGCCTCCCGAGTAGCTGGGATTACAGGTGTGTGCCACCACATCCAGCTGACATTTGTATTTTTAGTAGAGATGGGGTTTCACCATGTTGGCCAGGATGGTCTCAAACTCCTGACCTCAGGTGATCCACCTGCCTCAGCCTCTCAAAGTACTGGAGTTACTAGGCATGAGCCACCACACCCAGCCCATCCCATTGTTTTGAAATGCCATTTTTATATCTTCAGTTCCCACTCTAAGAATCCATAGTACATGGATTCGCTTTTGGACTTTCTGTTTTGTTCTATTAATTTTTTTCTACCCATATGCCAGTGCTTCTCATACTTCTTTTCTTTCTTTCAAATTTTTCTAGGCTTATCTCACATCTGTGTTTTCAAATGAACTTTAGAAACAATTTGACAAATTTTAAAATATCTATTGGGATTTTGTTTGGAATTCCATTGCAATCTAATATTAATATGTGAGGAAGTGATTTATTTTTGAGTTGATTTATATATTGAGTTTTCCCTTCCATAAATATATGTCTATTATTCAAGTTTTGTTTTATGTATTTCAGCAAAATTTTTGTTTTTTCTGTAAAGGTCTTACACATTTTAGATTAAGTTTTATCAGAGGTATTTCAGAGCTGTTGCTATTACTGTAAATCAAGTATTTTTCTAACTGGCATAAGGTGTGTGTGTGTGTGTGTGTGTGTGTGTGTGTGTATAAACATATTGCTATGGTTTGAACATGTGTCTCCTCCAAAATTCATGTGGAAACTTAATCCCCATTCTGGTGGAATGAAAAGGTGAAGCTTTTGTGGAGGTGATTAACTCATAAGGACTCCTCATGAATAGATTAATGTCCTTATAAAAGAGGCTTCAGAGAGAGTTTGCTCCTTTTCTGCCCTCTCTTCTTCCACCATATGGGGATACAGCATTTGTCCTCTTTGGAGGACAGAGCAACAAAGCGCCATCTTAAAAGGAGAGAGAGCAGCCTTCACCAGACACCAGACCTGCCCCTTGATCTTGAACTTCCCAGCCTTCAGAACTGTGAGACAGAAATTTCTATTATTTATAAACTACCCAGTTCTTAATATTTTGTTATAGCAGCACAAAAAGACTAAGACATACACACATATATAAAGTATATATCCGCTTAGCCACCCTACTGAACTAATATTATTTTCTTTCTTGACATTTTCGAGGTAGATAACCAAATAGTCTCTAAATAATGATTTTTTTAAACTCTCTTTCAAAAGTTACTTTTATTGTCCTATTGTATTAGCTAGGCCTTCCAGAAAAACTTTTTTTTTTAATTTAAAAATAGAACCAGTGGCTGACATCTTGACATCTTTGTCTTGTTTCCTTCCATTTTTTCTTTTTTGAGACAGCATCTCCTTCTGTCACCCAGGCTGGAGTGCAGTGACATGATTTTCCCTCACTGCAATCTCCACATCCTGGGCTCAAACAATCCTCCTGCCTCAGCCTCCCAAGCAGCTGGGACTACAGGCATGCACCACCACACCTGGCTAATTTTCAAATTTTTTGTAGAGATACGGTCTCCCTATGTTGCCCAAGTTGGTCTTGAACTCCTGGCCTCAACTGATCTGCCCACCTTGGCCTCCCAAAATGCTGGGATTACAGGCGTGAGCCACCATGCCCAACCTCCTCCCTTTTGTTAATAACAGTTTTCTTGAGATACAATTCACTTACCAAAAAAATCCTCCCACCTCAGGCTTCTGAGTAGCTGGGATTACAGGCATATGCCAGTACACCTGGCATGACAATTCATTGTTTTTTTAGGAAGCTGAGATGTATCCTAAAGTCACTAGCAGCTGGAGGCTATCAACCAACTACATTCCTTGTAGCTAAATGGCAAGTTTTCTTTTTTCCTTAATAGAATCAAGGCAGGCTGGGTGAGGTGGCTCACACCTGTAATCCCAACACTTTGGAAGGCTGAGGTGGGAGGATGGATCAAGTCTAACAGTTCGAACCCAGCCTGGACTACATGGTGAAACCCCACCTCTACAAAGTCTACAAAAATGAGCCAGGTGTGGTAGCACACCTGTAGTCCCACCTACTTGGGAGGATGAAGTGGGAAGATTGCTTGAGCCTGGGAGGTCAAGGCTGCAATGACCTGCGATTGTTCCACTGCACTCCAGCCTGGGTGACCCAGGAAGACCCTGTCTCAAAGAAAAAAAAAATAGAGTCAGGAAGTCTTACTATGTTGCACAGGCTGGTCTGGAACTCCTAACCTCAAGCAGTCCTCCTGCCTCGGCACCCGTATAGTTGCCGTAGTTGTATTGTGATTTTTTTTTTACTTTTTTGAGAGAGAGTCTTGCTCTGTTGCCCAGGCTGGAGTGCAGTGGTATGATCTCAGCTCACTGCAACCTCCTTCTCCCAGGTTCAAGCAATTCTCCTGCCTCAACTTCCTGAGTAGCTGAAATTACAGGCGCCCACCACCATGTCCAGGTAATTTTTGTATTTTCGGTAGAGGCGGGGTTTCGCCATGTTGGCCAGGCTGGTCTCAAACTCCTAACCTCAGGTGATCCACCCGCCTTAGCCTCGCAAAGTGCTGGGATTACAGGCGTGAGCCACCGTGCCTGGCCCGTATTATAATTTTTTACATGTATATTCTCACACAAAGTTTAGGATATCCTCCCCTCTTAAATAATTTTTTTTTTTTGAGACAGTCTCACTCTGTCGCCCAGGCTGGAGTGCAGTGGCACGATCTTGGCTCACTGCAACCTCTGCCTCCCAGGTTCAGGCAATTCTCCTGCCTCAGCCTCCTAAGTAGCTGGGATTACAGGCATGCTCCACCACGCCCAGCTAATTTTTATATTTTTAGTAGAAACAAGGTTTCAACATGTTGGTCAGGCTGGTCTCGAACTCCTGACCTCGTGATCCACCAGCCTTGGCCTCCCAAAGTGCTTGGATTACAGGCGTGCGCCACTGCACTAGGCTAATTTTTGTATTTTTAGTAGAGATGGGGTTTGACCATGTTGGTCAGGCTGATCTTGAACACCTGATCTTGTTATCCGCCCTCGGCCTCCAAAAATAACTCTTTGTATCCCCCAAAGTGCCTAGCACAATTTCTTGCTCATGGTAGAACCTCATTAAATATGTGTAAAATACATTAGTAAGTACCTGCCCATTGATTTCGGGACCTTTAGATAATTTGAGGTAGAAAAGTATATAATACAGTCCTTACAATACAGCCCACAAATGATAGATGTTTAACAACTGTCTTTTGGGAGTACTGATTTATGGTATTTGCTGATTTACAGGTATAAATACTCCCACCATGGTCAATTTCAAGCTGCTCACATAACATTAGCAAGGATGCAAAAATTCCTGAAAATTTAACCATCAGTTCTCTCAAGCTGATACAAACCAGCTCTAGCACCACTGGTGCTTACCTTCAAAGAGTTTTTGCATGTGTTTTTCCTTTGGATTTTTATTTATTGAAAGATAAAATTAAAATAATATTAAATAAAGTTTTAAAAGGTAATTCACCAGTAATTCAACTACTCTAAACCCACGTAACTTTATTTTTTTGTGTTCCCTTTCAGTCTTTGCTTCACACATGCATATTTTAAGTAGTGTATTTATCCAATTTTAAAAAGTATTGTGACAAATTTTAAACATATGCAAAGTAGACAGAATAAAATAATGAACCCCATGTACTAGTACATAGCACCTTAAAACATTAACCTGTCACCAGTCCTATCCCATCTACATCACCAGCTACTTGCCCCACCCACATACTCACTGTTTGAAACAAATTCTAGACATCATATCCTTCCATCTGTAAATATTTCAGTAGTAACCTTTCCATTTTTCATTCAGCTTTTTCCACTTGTAGCCTAAGGAAGACAAAGACATAAATAATTCAACTAAAACATTTTTAAGTATTCCAATATTGGCAGTAAGAGTTGATTTGGGGGGCAAAGGAGGATTGTATAAAAGCTACAGCATCTGGAGAGCTTTATTATTGAGTCTTTTCATTTTATCCCCATCCTGCTTTGTGTGGCAAAGTGCAGTAGAATCCCATTAAAATTCCATGTGTTATCAAATACACAACAATGTAACATGGACTGAAGGAATCATCAAAACAAATTTTGGCTCATGCCTGTAATTCCAGCACTTTGGGGGGCCAAGGCGGGCAGATTACAAGGTCAGGAGTTTGAGACCAGCCTGGCCAATATGGTGAAACCCTGCCTCTACTTAAAAAATAAAAAACTTAGCCGGGCATGGTGGCACGTGCCTGTATTCCCAGCTACTTGGGAGGCTGAGGCAGGAGAATCACTTGAACCCAGGAAGGGGAGGTTGCAGTGAGTCGAGATCACACACTGCACTCCAGCCTTGGGCAACAGAGTGAGATTCCATTTCAAAAAAAAAAAAAAATTGTGGTTAAAAAATATATAACGTAACTTTTGTTTTTGTTTGTTTGTTTTGAGACAGGGTCTCACTCTTGCACAGGTTGGAGTGCAGGGGCACAATCATGGCTCACTCCAGCCTTGAATTTCCAGGCTTAAGTGATCCTCCCATCTCAGCCTACTGAGTAGCTGGGACTAAAGGTGCACACCACCACACACAGCTAATTTTTTTTTTTTTGAAAGACAGGGTTTTGCCATGTTGCCCAGGCTGGTTTCAAACTCCTGGACTCAAGCCATCTACCTGCCTTGGCCTCCCAAAGTGCTGGGATTACAGGCGTGAGCCACCATGCCCAGTAATATAGAACATAACTTTACCATTTTAATCATGTTTAAGTGTACAGTTCAGTGGCATTAAGGACATTCACATTGCTTTGCAATTTCATTTGTGGCCTTTAATGGTACCTTTTGAATCACAGATCTACAGGGTCTGGAGAAGAGAGAGATCGTTACATACTAAGGTATGCAAATCCAACTGTTGGAACTTCGCAAACACAAAATTAGGGAAATAGAGAAAAACTGATGGGAGATAGGAGAGAGAAATAAACAGAGTAGGCAAGGTCCTCCTCTCTGGCACTCAGTGAATGTGCACCCCAAGTGAACAAGAAATGTAAGCCTCAGGCACCCACAGGAACCTTCTGCTTCTCATAGTCGGACATCTCTCCAGGCTGAGGGGGATTCTGAATTTAAGATTTGTGTTTTGCTATAATACTGCACCAAACACAAGCTAAGTACTTCTCTGATTAGTAATACTACCTGAAAAAACAATGATGTGCCCTAATGCTAGCCCAAAAACTGGGTGAGAGTTAATAAAAGATTGGGACAGCTTGAGGCCTTCTAAAAGACTTCCAAGGGCAATTTTTACTTTATTCAATGTCCATCTATATGCTGACCTTTGGACTTCACTCAGGTGAGATACTACCCCCTGTACATTTGCCTGGATTGCAGTAGTACAGCATTAACTTATACCAAAAATCATGACATTGTAAAAAAAAAAATGGTGAATGGGAGTATAGGAAAAGAATGACAGACTGAAGTTTTTAGTAGACAATTTATGGGTTTCCTTGCTTGTAAGACACTATAGCAGTACTGTCCAATAGAAACACAAGGTAGGACACATAAGTAATTTTAAATTTTCTTGTAGCCACTTTTAAAAAAACTTACACCAGAGCTGCCAGCTAAAACCACATTTTTTTGTTGGTTGTTTGTTTTTTGAGGCAGAGTTTCACTCTGCCACCAGGCTGGAGTACACTGGCGCGATCTTGGCTCACTGCAACCTCTGCCTCCTGGGTTCAAGTGATTCTCCTGTCTCAGCCTCCTGAGTAGCTGGGATTACAGATGTGCACCGCCACACCCAGTTAATTTTGTATTTTTAGTAGAGATGAGGTTTCTCCATGTTGGTCAGGCTGGTCTCAAACTCCTGACCTCAGGTGATCCGCCTGCTTCGGCCTCCCAAAATGCGGGGATTACAGGTGTGAGCCACCATGTCTGGCCAATTTTTTGTATTTTTAATAGAGACTGGGTTTCACCATGTTGGGCAGCCTGGTCTCGAACTCCTGCCCTCAGGTGATCCACCCATCTTGACCTCTCAAAGTGCAAGGATTACAGGTGTGAGCCACCATGCCCAGCCATATATCAAAAATATTATCAACGTGTAATCAGTATCACAATTATTAATGGCATATTTTGCATCTTTTTATATTTAGTGTGTATTTTGCACTTACTATGCATCTCAATTCCAACTGACCACATTTCAAGTGCATAAGGGAGACGTGGTTAGTGACGTCCTTATTGGACAGTGCAGGTCTTGAACAAAGAAATCTGTCATTTTCTGGAAAGTTTGGTCTAATGGGCTAACATTTGAGGGAAAGATGTGGGAATATATGCAGTTCTGTATTAAAACGTCATCTGCCAGAGCAAAGGAAAACTTCCCTGCATTCTGGATTTAAAAGTAGGCATATAGTCTGACTGTTGGCAGAGAATGCAAACTCAAACTAAACCCTATAATGCACCCTTAGCAAAGAGCAGCTATATCTCCTGGGGCAAAATATAAATCAATAGTTTCCAATTCCCCAACAAGCAGTGAATCATTATGTTTTCATAAGGATAATTCACAGTGCATTCCAATCAAGTCTGTAAATTATAGACAAGAAGTCTATTCTTCAAGCCTCGCTGCCTTCCATCCCGGAGGAGAAAACAGAAACAGCTAACAGAGAAAGCATGAAAAAAGTACCCAAATATTGAACTGTTGATTTCATTTAAAACAACAAATCCTGCTTTTTACAACATAAAGGAATGAAAGTACGTGCTCAATTTTTACTACTTTGAAACAAAATTGAAAAATTGAGCTGAAAGAGCTTTGAGAAAAATGAGACATTTAAAACCGTGAACTCCATTTTACTAATTCTGTGCCTACATAATGCAAAAGGAAATAAAGAACTAATTTATCCATGTCCTTAGGCAGGCGCTGCACACTCACATATGCACACATGTACACACACATACACACACACACTCACACTCAAAATTTTGTATCTGATGCAGAAATCTTGAACTCAAAATTTCACATAAAAATTCTTCCATATAGCTGGGCATGATGGCACATGCCTGTAGTCCCAGCCACTGGGGTCAGGGGGCTGAGACAGGAGAATCACTTGAACCTGGGAGAAGGAGGTTGCAGTGAGCTGAGATCGCACTACTGCAAGACAGAGTAAGACTCTATCTCGAAAAATATATATATATCTTCCATGGTTAGTGATACTTGCAGGGCCTTGGAAATAGGAAATTGTGAAACTGACCTATTAGAAACATCTTCAAATGGTACACAGAACTCCTTTGGAAACAATCCTGCCGCATAGATGCTCAAAGTGAAAAGTTACAAATCACATAAGGAGATGTCACTGAGAGAGACTATAAGAGGGTGAGGCAGAAACAACAAACAAGAAAATATACACCCCGAAAACTCAAAATAATAGAACAATCTACAGAGATTTTTAAAGAAGTTTCTCTAAAATTTTTAAGGAATGTTTATGCCTTAGGGCATAAATAAGGCACTATATTTAAAAGCACCAATGTGGTAAAAGAACCAATTAGAAATTTCAGAAGTAAAAAAATATATATAATCACTGTGGGCCAGGCGCAGAGGCTGGGATCTGTCATCCCAGCACTTTGGGAGGCCAAGGCAGGCGGATCACTTGAGGTCAGGAGTTCGAGACCAGCCTGACCAATATGGTGAAACCTTGTCTCTACTAAACATGCAAAATTTAGCCAGGCATGGTGGCAGGTGCCTGTAATCCTAACTACTGAGGAGGCTGAGGCATGAGAATCTCTTGAACCCAGGAGGAGGAGGTTGCAGTGAGCTGAGATTGCGCCACTGCGCTCCAGCCTGGGCAACAGAGTGAGACTCTGTCTCAAAAAATAATAATCATCATCATCATTGTGAAAAGCACATAACAGACAAATTATGTAGTATATTAGACATTGCTAAAGCGAAATTAATGAATTGGAAGCTGGATTCAAAAAAATCATACAAAATGCAGCAAAACAGATAATGAGATAAGGAAATTTTAAAAAACCAGAGATGTGGAAAATAAAATGAGAAGACCCCACATATATCCATATAATAGAAGTTACAAATAAAGAAAATAAAAAAGAGGCAATATTTAGAGAAATAATGAGTGAAAAAAAAAGAAATAATGAGTGAAATTTTAAATATTTGGTTTTTCAAATTGAAGAAGTCTCCTGGCCAAACAGGAAAATAACAACACATCTCACCTAAACATATTGGAGTGGAATTGTAGAACATCAAAGTCAAAGAGAAAAATCTTAAAATTACCAGAGATGATAAACTTATCTTACAAAGGCATGACTATTATTAGACTTACAGCAGACTTCGCATGAGCAATAGTAGAGGCCAGACTGTGGACTATCACCTCCCAAGTGCTCAGGAACAGCAACAGAACCAAACACCTCTATACTCGCACTCAAGACATTTCCAGACATAACGAAGATTAAGCACTTTGGGAGGCCAAGGCTGAGCACTTGAGCTCAGGAGGTTGAGACCAGCCTGGGAAATGTGGCGAAACCCTGTCTCTACACAAAATGAGCCAGGCATGGTAGTGTGTTTTGTAATTTCACCTACTTGGTGGGGGCTGAGGCAGGAGGATGGCTTAAGCTTAGGAGGTAGAGACAGTAGTCAGCTGTGCTCACACCACTGCACTCCAGTCTGTGCCCTGTGTGACAAAGTGAGACCCTATCTGAAAAAAGAAAAAAAAAGATTGACTTTATTTTATTATTTTATTTTGTTTTATTTTATTTTTGAGACAGAGTCTCGTTCTGTTGCCAGGCTGGAATGCAGTGGCACAATCTCAGCTCACTGTAACCTCCGCCTCCCAAGTTCAAGTGAGTCTGCTGCGTCAGCCTCCTGAGCATCTGGGACTACAGGCTCATGCCACCACACCCAGCTAATTTTTTGTATTTTTAGTAGAGACAGGGTTTTACCATGCTGGCCATGATGGTCTTGATCCTATGACCTCATGATTCACCTCCCTCCTTGGTCTCCCAAAGTGCTGCAATTACAGGCTTGAGCCACCTGACCCAGCCTATTTTTTTTTCTTTTTTTTCTTCATTTTCATTTCAAATTTTTCTTACTAGGGGTGCTCAAGGATTTTTTTAATGATTTTTTTTTGAAAGAATAGAATTTATTTTAATTTAATTTAATTTTTTTTTTTTAAAGACAGGGTTTCTCCATGTTGGTCAGGCTGCTCTCGAACTCCCAACCTCAGATAATCCACCTGCCTCAGCCTCCCAAAGTGCTGGGATTACAGGCATGAGCCACCACACCTGGCTTATTTTAATTTTTAATTTTTTTAAATTATACTTTAAGTTCTGGGATACATGTGCAAAACATGCAGGTTTGTTACATAGGTATATATGTGCCATGGTGGTTTGCTGCAACCATCAACCCATCTACATTAGGTATTTCTCCTAATGTTATCCCTTTCCTTGCCCCCCACCCGCTGACAGGCCCTGGTGTGTGATGTTCCCCTCCCTGTGTCATGTGTTCTCATTGTTCAGCTCCCACTTATGAGTGAGAACATTTGGTGTTTGGTTTTCTGTTCCTGTGTTACTTTGCTGAGAATGATGATTTCCAGCTTCATCCATGTCCCTGCAAAGGACATGAATGCATCCTTTTTTATGGCTGCATAATATTCCATGGTGTATATGTGCCACATTTTCTTTATCCAGTCTATCATTGATGGGCATTTGGGTTGGTTCCAAGTCTTTGCTATTGTAAACAGTGCTGTAATAAACATACATGTGCACATGTCTTTATAGTAGAATGATTTATAACCCTTTGGGTATATACCCAGTAATGGGTTTGCTGGGTGAAATGGTTCTAGATCCTTGAGGAATCGCCATACTATCTTCTACAATGGTTGAATTTACACTCCCACCAACAATGTAAAAGCATTCCTGGCCGGGCGTGGTGGCTCACACCTGTAATCCCAGCACTTCAGGAGGCTAAGGCAGGCAGATCACGAGGTCAAGAGATTAAGATCATCCTGGACAACATGGTGAAACTCCATTTCTACTAAAAATACAAAAATTAGCCAGGTATGGTGGTATGTGCCTGTAATCCCAGCTACTTGGGAAGCTGAGGCAGGAGAATCACTTGAACCCAGGAGGTGGAGGTTGCAGTGAGCTAAGACGGCACCACTGCACTCCAGCCTGGGTGATAGAGCAAGACTCTGTCTCAAAAAAAAAAAAAAAAAGAAAGCATTCCTATTTCTCCACATCCTCTCCAGCATCTGTTGTTTCCTGACTTTTTAATGATCACCATTCTAGCTGGCATTAGATGGTATCTCATTGTGGTTTTGATTTGCATTTCTCTAATGACCAGTGATGATGAGCTTTTATTCATATGTTTGTTGGCCACATAAATGTCTTCTTTTGAGATGTATTTATTCATATCTTTTGCCCACTTTTTGATGGAGTTGTTTGTTTAAAAAGGAATTTTTTTGCATTACGAAATTTGTGAGTCATCCTTGCACAAGAACCACACTAATCTTTGTCTTGCTCTAATTCTAGTATATGTACTGCCAAAGTTAGCCCAAGTTTGCTTTTTACAGATTCTTGCTGAAAGAGCTGTTAAAGGATATGTTCAGAAAGGAAGAAATTGAACTCTGAAGAAAAAAGTGGGAGCCAAATGCAATGGTCAGCAAAGGAACTAGTAGAAGTATTGGTAAATCTGCTAATAGCTTAAAGAAAGTATCACTAGCTGGTAATATCTTAGAAATTAAAATAAAAAAACAAGAGAAGAAAATATTCTGACAGATGCATGCAGTTGTAAAATCATCCTATGATGCAAAAAGTTACTTTAAGCAATATTTCATAAATATAAATTCTTTCAACAGGGAGACACGTGCTAAATAGCATCCAATTAAAAGTATATTCTGGGTCAGGTGTGGTGGCTTATGCCTGTAATCCCAGCACTTTGGGAGGCTGAGGCAGGCAGATCACTTGAGGTCAGGAGTTTGAGACCAGACTGGCCCACATGGTGAAACCCCATTTCTACTAAAAATACAAAAATTAGCCAGGTATGGTGGTGCTGCGCACCTGTAATCCCAGCTGCCCAGGAAGCTGAGGCAGGAGAATCACTTGAACCAGGGAGGCAGAGGTTGCAGTCAGCCAAGATCCTGCCACTGAACTCCAGCCTGGATGACAGAGTAAGACTCAGTCTCAAAAAAAAAAAAAAAAAAAGGTATATTCTTTGGCAAAAGCCTGAAGACCTTTATTTGCTGAAATGTGGTCCAGATGCAGTGGCTTATACCTGTAATCCCAGCACTTTGGGAGTCTGAGGCACGAGGATCTCTTCAGGCCAAGAGTTTGAGACCAGCCTGGGCAACATAGGGAGACCTGATCTCTACAAAAAATTTAAAAATTAGCCAGGTGTGTTAGTACGCCCTTGTAGTCCCAGCTACTTAAGAGGCTGATATGGGAGGATCAGTTGTGCCCGGGAGGTCAAGGCTGCAATGAACTGTGATTGCATCACTGCACTCCAGCCTAGGCAACAAAGGAAACCCTGTCTCAGATAAATAACTAAATAAACAAGTAGGCCAGGCCTGGTGGCTCATGCCTGTAATCCCCACACTTTGGAAGGCCGAGGCGAGTGGATCTCCTGAGGTCAGGAGTTCAAGACCAGCCTGGCCAACATGGTAAAACTCCATCTCTACTTAAAAATACTAAAAAATTAGCCAGGGGTTGTGGGGGGTGGTACGTGCCTGTAGTCCCAGCTACTTGGGAGGCTGAGGCAGGAGAATCGCTTGAACTCAGGAGGCGGAGGTTGTAGGAAGCCAAGATTGCACCACTGCACTCCAGCCTGGGTGGCAGAACGAGACTCTAAAAAAAAAAAAGAAGGAAGGAAGGAGGAAGGGAGAGAGAGAGAGAGAAGGAAAGAAAAAAGTAAGAAAAAGAAAGAAAAGAAAGGAAACAAGTAAATAAATAAAATGTGGTGATCAGTCAAAGGTCAGTAGCTAAGAACACCTACCAAGTATTGAGCACAAAGACAAATCACATAAGCTATTTTTTTAAACCTCAGCTTTCTTGTCACTAATGTGGGAAATTAGAGACATTTTTACAGGATTTCTGTGAAGACTGAATGAGATTACTCAAGTGAATGTGCAGTCTATACCAGAATAGCCTGGATTGATTTAAAAACAGTGTCTTTGGGATGCCACTGATTATGGGGGTGGAAGTGAGGGAGGGACATTTTATAATTCTAAACAGAGACAATCATGGCTGCTCAGTAGTGCAAGGGAGAGCTACTTCAGCTCAGACCCAATCAGGGTATGATTTTTCTTTCCAAAGGGATTTTCTTTTCTTTTTCCTTTTTTCTTTTTTTGAGACAGCGTCTTACTTTGTCACCCAGGCTGGAGTGCAGTGGCACTATCTTGGTTCACTGTAGCCTCAACTTCCTGGGCTCCAGTGATCCTCTCACCTCAGCCTCTCAAGTAGCTGGGACCACAGGCACAAGCCACTGTGCCAGCTAATTTTTTGTTTTGTTTTGTTTGTTTGTTTTGAGATGGAGTCTCGCTCTATCGCCCAGGCTGGAGTGCAGTAGCGCAGTCTCGAGTCACTGCATTTTCTACTTCCCGGGTTCAAGAGATTCTCATGCCTGCCTCCTGAGTGCTGCCTCCCAAAGTGCTGCCTCCCAAAGTGCTGCCTCCTGAGTGCTGCCTCCTGAGTGCTGCCTCCCAAAGTGCTGCCTCCTGAGTGCTGCCTCCTGAGTGCTGCCTCCCACAGTGCTGGGATTACAGGCACGAGCCATTACGCCCTGCAGAAAAAAAATTTCTTTATTTTTTGTAGAGATAAGGTCTTACTATGTTGCCCAGGCTGGACTCCAACTCCTGGGCTCAAGGATCCTCCCATCTCATTCTCTCGCACTCAGCCAAAGACACTTTAGGAGTACACAAAGCACTCGGATTAGATGAGCCAGGCCTAGAGATAGGAGCAAGTTGGAGGAAGGAAGGAAAACACATTGTTATCCACTTCATAGGGTTATGATGAGGACACAGTAAATATACAGTTAACGTTAGCTATTATTATTCTTAGAGTGGAGTAAATATTGCATTGTTTGAGAAAAACAAAACCAAGTATATATGAAAGGCATAAATGTCCACTTAGAGAATGAAAAAAATTTTTTTTAATGTTTTGAGACACAGTCTCACCCTGTCGCCCAGGCTGGAGTGCAGTGGCACGATCTTGGCTCACTACAACCTCTGCCTCCCAGGTTCAAGCTATTCTCCTGCCTTGGCATCCCAAGTAGCTGGGATTACAGGTGCCCACTACCACAGCCAGTTAATTTTTTGTATTTTTAGTAGAGACGGGGTTTCACCATGTTGGCCAGGCTGGTCTCAAACTCCTGACCTCATGATCTGCCTGCCTCAGCCTCCCAAAGTGCTGGGATTACAGGCATGAGACACTGTGCCCAGCCAGAACTTTTTTAAAGCAGGTAAAATCCTCTCAAAATTACCAGAAGAAAAAAAAAATCTGAAGAATGCATTTACTTTACTGAAAGATAGAAAACCAGATATGCCAAGCAAGCGTAACAATAGAAAACAAAGGCCGGCGCAGTGGCTCACGCCTATAATCCCAGCACTTTGGGAGGCCGAGGCAGGTGGATCATGAGGTCAAGAGATCGAGACCATCCTGGTCAACATGGTGAAACCCTGTCTCTACTAAAAATACAAAAATTAGCTGGGCACGGTGGTGCGTGCCTGTAGTCCCAGCTACTCGGGAGGCTGAGGCAGGAGAATTGCTTGAACCCAGGAGGCTGAGGTTGCGGTGAGCCAAGGTCGCGCCACTGCACTCCAGCCTGGATAACAAGAGCAAAACTCCGTCTCAAAAAAAAAAAAAAAAAAAAAGAAAACAAAGCAGAAAGACAGAACTAAAGTCACATCTAACAATTAAAATTATGTGAATGAAATAAACCAAGTCATTGAAAGAAAAATATTTAAATTGGTCCAAAAACAGAATCAGACTACAAGACCCATATCTAAAACCAGAAATCAATAAAACTCAATGTTGATGACAGCGGGGCAAACATGTCCTTTTATCTAGTGTTGGTAGGAGTAAAAATTGGTATAACATGTCCAGAAAACAGCTGGGTAACTGTATCATAAAATGGACACACCATTGTATGGAACTAGTCCACTTCTATAAACTACCCTGAGGAGAAAATTGCACAAAAGCAGAACACAGGATGTTTTTCACTGTGTAGTTTTTAGTATCAAACAATGCAAACAACTGAAATGGCTAACAATAGGAGAAAGGTTGTGTCAATCATGGTTTGTAAATATTACAAATAACTGTTGATCATTAACAATCGTGGTGTTAGTCTGCGGTTATTGACTTGGAAACCTATCCATTGCATAGTCTCAGTAAATGTAGTGACTACAGAATAACCTATAAATTATCATCTCATGTATGTGAAACTATATTCATATACCTCTAAGTATATATACACTGCATAAAGCTGTCTAAAAGACATTCACTAAAATTGGTATGGCTGTTATGGGTGACAGAATTTTGGAGGTGACTTTTATTTCCTTTTTATGTTAGGTAAAAAAGCAATGGTCATGAGAAACCCATTTTTCTGTATGTGTCTAAAAATGCGTAAGCCTTTAAAATGACTTGGTCAGCCTCCCAAGACCCCATATGTCTGTGTGCTTCCCTCCTGTCATTCTTTTAAAGATAAGCTTTAAGGAGGGGAACACAACTGGTAGCTATCATGAAAGCCATGCCCCAACTGGCTTCCTGCCAGAAGAGACCAACATGGGCTAGTTATATAGATCCAGGACCATGTCATCTCTAGGGCAGGATTGAAAGCCACTCTTAGGACCAGAATTGAAGAATTACTGAATATAGGCCCTTCTCTGTTTGCTTATATATGTATGTACGTATTTTTTATATGTTAAAAAAAAATAAATCTGCCAACCCCATTCCCAGAGCACCTGGGTCAGGATGATGGCATTCATTCTTTTTTGTTGTTGTTGTGTTTTTTTTGAGACAGAGTCTCTCTCTGTGGCCCAGGCTGGAGTGCAGTGGCACAATCTCGGCTCACTGCAACCTCCACCTCCCCGGTTCAAACACTTCTCCTGTCCCAGCCTCCTGAGTTGCTGGGATTATAGATGGGCATCACTACGTCCAGCTAATTTTTTTTTATTTTTAGTAGAGACAATGTTTCACCATATTGGTCAGACTAGTCTCAAACTCCCGACCTCAGGTGATCCAGCCACCTCAGCCTCCCAAAGTGTCCAGATTACAGGCATGAGCCACTGCGCCTGGCCATGTACATGTGTATGTATGTATGTATTTATCTAAAATTTTTCTGGCCAGGCGCAGTGGCTCATGCCTGTAATCCTAGCACTTTGGGAGGCCGAGGCAGGCAGATCATGAGGTCAGCAGTTCGAGAACAGCCTGACCAACATGGTGAAACGCCATCTCTACTAAAAAATACAAAAATTAGCCAGGCATGGTGGTGCACGCCTGTAATCCCAGCTACTCAGGAGGCTTAGGCAGGAGACTCATTTGAACCCTGGAGGTGCAGGTTGCAGTGAGCCGAGATCGTACCACTGCACTCCAGCCTGGGCAACAGAGCAAGACTCCATCTCAAAAGAAAAAAAAATTGTCCATAGCTTCCATAATGTCTGTGATAGAGCAAGTACGGGAATTTCCCCAAATTAGAAGGCTAGAGTGACTACTTTCTGGGACTTCCTGGGCTGCTCTGTGAATTGGGCAGCTGCACGGGGTGGCTGTCTGGCCATTTTTATTTATCGTTTGCTTTTTTTTTTTTAAAAGCATCAATTGCTTTTGTAAAAGCAAAGCTATTTTTTAAAGGACAGAGTGGTCAACAGTGTCTGAGTATGATAAGGACTGAATCGGGTCCACAGTGGACTTAGCAACAGGGAAGTAGCCAGTGACCTAGTCAAGAATAGTATCTGTGTGGTGGCGGCGGCGGCGGGGGTGGCTTTAAGAGAGCCAGAGAAGTGAGGAAGTGGAGAGAGAGAGAGTGAGTTTGGACAATTATTTCTGGAAGTTTGGCTGAGAAAAGAAGGCATGAGATACAGCAAAGAGTGCCTAAAGGAAGGAAGGGGGAGGCAGAAAGAGGTACTAATTTTGTTTCATTTGTTTGTTTTCGCAATTGAAAAGGAGCTAGTGTATAAGTGGATGATTCAGCAGACAGAGAGACTGCTCCCTAACAAGGAATCTCTCGAAAGGTGGAAGAGAATAAGAACCAGAGCACCGCAGAAGTTGACCTTAAACTGAATGACAAGCCCTGTAACTGGAAGGAAGGAGGAAAGGCCACACACAGATCAAATGGAGGGCTCTCCTTCCAATGAGAATAGACAATGAAATAAAGAGGGCCCTTAGCCAGGTGTGGTGGCTCACACCAGTAATCCCAGCACTTTGGGAGGCTAAGGTGAAATCACTTGAGCCTAGGAGTTTGAGACCAGCCTGGGCAACATACGGAGACCTTATCTCTACAAAAAAATGTAAAAAGGCCGGGCGCAGTGGCTCACGCCTGTAATCCCAGCACTTTGGGAGGCTGAAATGGGCAAATCACAAGGTCAGGAGATCAAGACCATCCTGGCCAACATGGTGAAACCCCTATCTCTACTAAAAATACAAAAAAAAACTTAGCGGGGCGTAGTGACGGGCACCTGTAATCCCAATTACTTGGGAGCCTGAGGCAGGAGAATTGCTTGAACCTGGGAGGCGGAGGTTGCAGTGAGCCGAAGTTGTGCCATTGAGCTCCAGCCCAGGGAATAGCATGAGACTTCCTCTCAAAAAAAAAAAAAATTACGAGAATCCCTTGAATCTGGGAGGCAGAGGTTGCAGTGAGCCCAGATCGCACCACTGAACTCCGGCCTGGGCGACAGAGCAAGACTCTATCTCAAAAAAAAAAAAAAATTAAATTAAATAAATACATAAATAAATAAGGCCTTGCAGGGGCTGGGGCTATTTTTAAAAGTAGGGTATAGCTTTTACCACATAGTATTGAACTAGGTGTGCTCACCCTGTTTGCCCTGAAGTGGAAAAGGTGTCCGGGATAGAAACATTCATTATCAGCCGGGCGTGGTGGCTCACGCCTGTAATCCTAGCACTTTGGGAGGCCGAGGTGGGTGGATCACCTGAGGTCAGGAGTTCAAGACCAGCCTAGCCATCATGGTGAAACCCCATCTTTAATAAAAAAAAAAAGAAAAGAAAAAAAAGAAACATTCATTATCTTGTCTGTGGTGGTTTCATCAGCATATGTGCATGTTAAAACTCACCAAATTGTACTTAAAGCAGGGCAATTTATTTTACATCAGTTATACCTCAGTAAAGCTGGTTGTTATTGTGGGGAGGATTGTTTTTTGTTTCCTCACTCTTTTAGGTTGTTGTTTTTTTTTTTAAGCTGGCATGCTTCAGTCGACAGGAGGCGTTGTTGTGCATGCCAAGAGGGGAAAGTGGTTTTCCTACCTGAATTTCAATTCTGTGGTCCTTCTGCCCAGGCGTGGTGGCTCACACCTGTAATCCCAGCACTTTGGGAGGCTGAGGCAGGCGGATCACCTGAGGTCAACTAAAAATACAAAATTAGCCGGGTGTAGTGGTGCATGCCTGTAGTTCCAGCTACTCTGGAGGCTGAGCAGGAGAATCGCTTGAACCCCAGTGGCAGAGTTTGCAATGAGTCGAGTTCGTACCATTGCACCCCAGCCTAGGCGACAAGAGCAAAACTCTGTCTCAAAAATATAAATAAAAAATTTAAATTTAAAAAATAAAATTTGGGGCCGGGCACAGTGGCTCACGCCTGTAATTCCAGCACTTTGGGAGGCTGAGGCGGGCGGATCACAAGGTCAAGAGATCAAGACCATCCTGACCAATATGGTGAAACTCCATCTCTAAAAAAAATAAATAAATAAAAATAAAATCAATTCTATGGTCCTGTTTTTTCAGGGCTTTTCTCAGATGACAGAGCTCTTATTTATAGGTACTAAAGGAAGATAATTAAATAATTATAGGCATGAAAATATAAGCAAATGGATGTGCAGAGGTTTGCTGAAATACTCTTGATGTCTGAATAGCAAGCACTTACAGACTCAGTCAAAGGATGAGATTGCCAGACAAAAGCCATGTGGAAGCCATGTATGGGATTCTGGTTTTTTGTTTGCTTTTGAGACGGGGGTCTCCCTATGTTGTTGCCCAGGCTGGAGTGCAGTGGCTATTCACAGGCACGATCCCACTACTGATCAGCACCAGAGTTTTGACCTGCTCCACTTCCGACCTGGGCCGGTTCAACCCTCCCTAAGGAGGGTGGTCCCCCACTCCCAGGAGGTCACCATATTGATGCCGAACTTAGTGCAGACACCCGCTGGGCATAGCGCACTACAGCCCAGAACTCTTGGACTCAAACGATCCTCCCACCTCAGCCTCCCAAGTAGCTGGGACTACAGGCACGCTGCCACTATGCCCAGCATGTATGGAATTCTCTGGTGGTAAACACTGCAGTTGCTGTCTTCCAGAGAGCAGAGTTTTGTTATGCACTTTTTTTTTTTTTTGAGAAGGAGTCTTGCTGTGTCGCCCAGGCTGGTATGCAGTGGCACAATCTCACTGCAACCTCGGCCTCCCGGGTTCAAGCTATTCTCCTGCCTCAGCCTCCCAAGTAGCTGGGATTACAGGCATGTGCCACCACACCTAATTTTTCTATTTTTAGTAGAGACAGGGTTTTACCACGTTGCCCAGGCTGGTCTCAAACTCCTAGCCTCAAGTGATCCTCCCACCTTGGCTTCCTAAAGTGCTGGGATGACAGGTGTGAGCCGCCGTGTCTGGCCTGTGTTCTTATCTGGAAAATCCAATTGGTAGCCTTTGCCTTAACAGTGTCAAATCAAGTTTAGTGTAAAGCTGCCTCCTTACATATCTTAAGTTTGGTCTAAAGGTTTCTCTGTATATCATGAACTATCACCTAAATGGAGTTTTATACAGGCTGTAGTCTACTTTTGTGTCAGTCACCGAGTTTTGGCCAATCGGGGGTGGTCAACTGTTCAAATCGTTTTCAAATAATGCAAACGCTGAACCAATCCAGCTGTTTCTGTTCGTCATTTCTGTTTTTTTTGTCATTTTCCTTTTTTCTGTCCAGACATCTTCCACCATGTGGCTGCGCTGGAGTCTCTAAGCCTACTCTGGCTCTGGAGGCTGCCCGATTCACAAATTGTTCTTTGCTCAATTAAACTCTTTTAAATTTAATTTGGCTGCAGTTTTTCTTTCAACATCTGTTTCTCAGAATAAAAGTGAAAGATTCCAATGAAAACATTGGAAAAGTAAAAAGAGCTATGAATGTGACATCTTAATGCAACTGCAACAATTTGGCAACACAATTGTTAGTCCAGGGTTGCCTGGTTTGTGAAAAGGTACACATCCCCAGGCCTCTGCCTCTTCTGTGTACTTATGGCCAGTTTTGTTGTTAGAGTACACTTGTCAGTGACTACTTCCTCCCATCCAAGGCTCCATCCACCGTCCACCATGCCTATCATAACAATACCATAAGGTAAACAATATTAGCTCCCTCTTACAGTTGTATAAAAAGTGGTGCAGAGAGGTTAAGTGTCTTCTTGAGGTTACACGCTAATAACAAATATATATAGAAGAGCTGGGATCTGACCCCAGGAATCCAACACTAATGTCTGGTCTCCTATGTTTCTGTTATCTTTTAAAAGATCTGTGTCTTGGCCAGGTGATGGGGCTCACACCTATAATCTCAGCACTTTGGGAGGCCAAGGGGGGCAGATCGCCAAGGGCATGCACCTGTCATCCCAACTGTTAGAGAGGCTGAGGCACAAGAATTGCTTGAACCTGGGAAGCAGAGGTTGCAATGAGTTGAGGTTGCGCCACTGCGCTCTAGCCTGGGTGACAGAGCAACACTCCATCTCAAAAAAAAAAAAAAATTAAATTAAACTGAATAAAAACATCCTCACTTTCCACATTTCAAGTGTTCAGTGGCTACTATATCAGACAGCATGGATATAGAATATTTCTATCATTGAAGAAGTTGAAATGAGCAGCATTACTGGCATACTACTGTGTGCATCAGTAAGACACAGACAGATAAAATATTTACTTTTACCTGATTCTGCCCCTCTTTTACCTTTATTGTCTAATTCTGAATGTTCTCTCTAGTCCTCCCTTCAGTCTTCTACCTAAATGCATGCCTGGGGCTGGTCCGCTGGCTCTGCAGGGCACTCAGCACACAGGGCAGACACTGGGATTTTGATGACAAAGATTGATGCTGGCATTTTGCCTGAGCCCAAGAGACAGCGGCTCTGAAGCAGTCTTCAGAAACAGCACCGGTGTGAGAAGTAAACACCCTCTTTCTGCACATCTGCTGTTTGTTTACCAGCTCTGTCAGAGGTAGACAGAGGCAAAAAGGAAAAAGGAAAGAAGTGAAGTGAGGAGACGAGAAGATTGGGGCTAAAGACACCAAAACTGGGTGACTGAATTGTCTTCTGGTTCTTCCAGGCACAAAAGCTTATCCTCTAAAACCATTAAGGAGATTTAATTTGCCATGCCTACAATGGGAGGAATTTAATAATCACTCACTCTCTTAAAGCGCTCACCAAACATGAATTTAAATGATCCAGAGCCTGGCCAGGCATGGTGGCTCAAGCCTGTAATCCCAGCACTTTGGGAGGCTGAGGCAGGAGGATCACTGGAGGTCAGGAGTTCGACACCAGCCTGGCCAATATGGCGAAACCCCATCTCTACTAAAAATACAAAAATTAGCTGGGCATGATGGCAGGTGCCTGTAATCCCAGCTACTCGGGAAGCTGAGGCAGAAGAATTGCTTGAATCTGGGAGGTGGAGGTTGCAGTGATCCGAGATGATGCCATTGCACTCCAACCTGGGCGATAGACTCACTCTCAAAAAATAAATAAATAATCCTGAGCCTAATGATATGTTAAACATCCACATCCTCCTGATGATGAAGACCCTAGTATACGAGTTGAAAAAATCAAGTGTTATCCAAAAAAAAAAAAACAAACAAAAAACCCATGATAAACTTTCTCCTCACCTAGTCCTGTCAATATGTACTCCTCACGCTATCCTGAATATTTAGAAGCCCCTACTTTGATACTCACCCTCAAGGAGTCCTGGGAAAGTTATATGAGGACCCACGGAGGTTTTAGCACTCTTTCTGACATCTGGGCTACAAACTGTCCAACCCATCTAAATGTAACGGCAGTTTTAGCCACATTGCTTTTCTGGCTAAGTTTCTCTAGCTCTTTGTGTAATTTAGGAAGTAGCATCTTCAGAACATTATAAAACACTCCTTAAGTAATATGTAGGTGCTCTTTTGCAAGGCCCTGCCACGCTTATGTGAGTATTATTTTAAAATACTGCCTCTGGATTCCTGGTCTTCAGTTTGAAACTTTGTGTAGCTGCTTCAGCACTTCCTTCCCAGAGAGAGCTTGTGGCCTTGCTCCAAACAACACCACAGGACTTCCTCTAAGTATCTGGTTTTGTTTTGGTTTCCTACAACTGAGCTGTCACTCTCTGAATTGCTGTTTGCAAAGCCCTCTCAGAGGAAAACATAAATGGGCCCCTGTGGCACCACACACAGCGCCAAGGGGCTTGGAAACTACTTGGAGGAGCAGCTGGGTGAAAAGTGGCAGGCCACCATGGGACTCCTACTCTCAGCCTATGAGGACACAGATGACATTGGAAACCTGTGCTTACAGTTTCTCAGGGGCCTGGCACTTTGCTCTGTTGTCCCAGTGACTCACATGATAATTTTCCAGGCCTTCAAACTAGGTCAACAGCTTTGTTTGCCCAGAGAGCTCCCCTGGGAGGCCATTCTAAGGAAAGCAGACTGAATGGGGATGTTTGGCCAGGTGATTCTTTTTGCTGGCTTTTAGCCTGAGGAAACATGACCAGTATCCAGGCCAGGAGTTTAGAGAATTAAAAGCTGTCAGCATCTGGACTAAACCAACATACATCAGTATTATTAGTTAACTGTTAACCATACTGCTAGTCACAGCCCTTTCTTGGAGAGAATTTAACAGATGATTTGGGAAGGCCCTGAAACAAGAAGTCCACTCCTTTTAGATAAGAAAGACATCAAGCTTGTGCTACAAATCTAGTCATAGAAGCTTCCATTGACTGTGAGTGGGACCTGATCAATGTCTTTCTTTATTAAGCCATGGAGTCTGGTTCAGTATTTCTTAAATTTGAGAAGTCACAGAGCCCCAAGAACATATCTAAAGACTTGCAGACTCTAATTTTTTTTTTTTTTTTTTTGAGATAGAGTCTGGCCCTGTCACCCAGGCTGGAGTGCAATGGCATGATCTCAGCTCACTGCAACCTCCACATCCTGGGTTCAAGCAATTCTCCTGACTCAGCCTCCCTAGTACCTGGGATTACAGGTGCGTGCCACCACGCCTGGCTAATTTTTTGTATCTTTAGTAGAGACAGCATTTTACCATGTTGGCCAGGCTGGTCTCGAACTCCTGACCTCATGATCCGCCCACCTTGGCCTCCCAAAGTGCTGGGATTACAGGCCTGAGCCACCGTGCCTGGCCTGAACTTTTGTTTTCTCACCTAGAAAAAAATCAGAAACGATCCCACCTATTAGGGTAGTTCAGTCATCAAACTGCTACCAAGCCCTTATTCTTTATGTACTACACATTAGGCTTATGCTAGGAGGAAACTGGTGTGGCCTCTTTTCTAAGGGAGCCCACAGTCCTGTGGGGGAGACTACTGTATGTATTTAGTGTTATGGAAAGAAACTTTGCATTCAAAGAACTTTGAAAACTACTGAGTGCTTTAAAATATATGACAAGAAATACATATATGTGTGTGTGTGTATATATATATATATATTTTTTTTTTTTTCCCCTGCCTAATCCCCAAGAAATATATTTTAATTATCCAGTATGAGTCAATGGTTGGTCTGATTTCTGGATCTGGGTATTTCTCTAAGAAGATTAGTTTTTGCTCTGTCACCCAGACTGAAGTGCAGTGGCATGATCTAGGCTCACTGCAGCTTCGACCTCCCCAGGCTCAGGTGATCCTCCCACCTCAGCCTCCCAGGTAGTTGGAAATACAGGCACACGCACGCACATCACCACACCCAACTAATTTTTGTATTTTTTGGGGAGACAGGGTTTCATCATGTTGCCCAGGCTGGTTTCTAACTCCTGAGCTCAGGCAATCCGCCAGCCTAAGCCTCCCAAAGTGCTGGGATAACAGGCATGAGCCCCCACGCCTGGTCCAAACTACTTTTGTAGAATTAAACACTGGGCAGTTATTAAATATTATTTACCTGGGTATTGACTGAATTCACCATCTCCCATGATGGTATTTTCATGTTGTGCCCACTAGGTGTCTCATTATTTTGCCAGGAAATGGTAAACACAATGTTTCTACCTGTGTTACCAGTCAGCTATAGTATAAACACTGGAATCACCTAGCTGAAATCTCAGCCCCATTCTAGCAATCATTGATTAAAATGCCAGTGGTTACCTCCTATTTGAGAAGAAGTAAGGGAAGTTCTTTGTAGCTTTTTCTCCTTCTTATAATTCATCTACCTAAAAGCTGTTCTCCTAAAGTCAGGACTAGGAAGATGAAGTAGGAATTCTTCCACAACATGAGTACTAAGACCTTAAGGATAACAGCACTGCATCCCCATTGGCTTCCTGGGTTAATATTTAAGCTGTGATCTGCATGTGAGCTGACATTCCCAAACCACACCACACTATTTGTGCGCCCAGCCAGAATGTGTTCTTCCCTATACATCAATCAAAAGAGGTGTTTTCACAACACAATCCAGGGGCTCTTCTTGCACTTAGAATTTCAGGTTGTAAATGATATACAATTGCTTACCTCAATATTTTCACCTGTGTTATGAATGACTTTTCTTTAGATGGCCTACACAGAACCTTCTGTATATGAGTGACACCAGCTAGAGGAAAGCACTAAATAACAAACAGGAAACTGAGTGCCTTCAAAAATCGATTATAACCTCAAGATCCTATCTCATCAGGCTTTCATATTCAACTAGTGGGAGTGTAAACTGATATGACCTTTCCGCAATACAATTTGGCAGTATCTATCAAGAATGTATTTTAAAAGTTTATGGCTCAGGCCTGTAATCCCAGTACTTTTGGAGGCTGAGGCGGGTGGATCACCTGAGGTCAGGAGTTTGAGACCAGCATGGCCAACCTGGTGAAATCCCATCTCTTAAAAAAAAAAAAAAAAGTTTATACTCTTTAACCCTGTGTCTGTCAGGATCCCAAAAGAAAAAGGGTTTCAGGCCGGGTGCAGAGGCTCACACCTGTAATCCCAGCACTTTGGGAGGCCCAAGGCAGGCAGATCACCTGAGGTCGGGAGTTCAAGACCAGCCTGACCAACATGGTGAAACCCCGTCTCAATAAAAAAAAAAAAAGAAAAAGAAAAAGGATTTCAGCTGGCAGCAGTGGCTTACGCCTATAATCCCAGCACTCTGTGGGGCCAAGATGAATAGATTGCTTGAGCCCAGGAGTTCAGGACCAGGTTGCACAACATGGTATATTAGTCCGTTTTTATATTGCTATAAAGAACTGCCCAAGACTGGGTACTTTATCAAGGAATGAGGTTTAACTGACTCACAGGTCAGCGTGGCTGGGTATGCCTCAGGAAACTTATAATCATGGCAGAAGGCGAAGGGTAAGCAAGGTAACTTCTTCAAATGGCAGTAGGAAGAAGTGCTGAGTGAGGGGGAAAGAGCCCCTATAAAACCACTAGATCTTGCTGGGCGTGGTGGCTCAAGCCTGTAATCCCAACACTTTGGGAGGCCGAGGTGGGTGGATCACTTGAGGCCAGTAGTTCAAGACCAGCCTGGCCAACATGGTGAAACCCTGTGTCTACTAAAAGAAAGAAAAAGAAAAAATAGCTAGGTGTGGTGGTGCAGGCCTGTAATCCCAGCTGTGTGGGAGACTGAGGCAAGAGAATCCTTGAACCCAGGAGGCAGAGGTTGCAGTGAGCCAAGATCTCACCACTGCACTTCAGCCTGGGCAACAGAGACTCTGTCTCAAAAACAAAAACAAAAAAAACCCCACCAGATCTCCTGAGAACTCACTCACTATTACAAGAACAGCCTGTGGAATATTGCCCCCATGATTCAATTAACCTCCACCTGGTCTTTCCCTTGACACATGGGGACTATGGGGATTACAATTCAAGATGAGATTTGGGTAGAGACACAAAGCCTAACCATATACATGGGAAACCTCATCTCTACTAAAAATACAAAAATTAGCCGGGCATGGTGACACACACGTGTAGTCTCAGCTGCTCAAGAGGCGGAGATGGAAGGATCACTTGAGCCCAGGACCCAGAGGTTGCAGTGAGCCTGTCAAAAAAAAGAAAGAAAAGAAAAGAGAAAAAAAATAAAAGAAAAAGTAAAAAAGAGCCAGGTGCGGTAGCTCACACTTGGGAGTAATCCTAGCACTTTGGGAGGCCAAGAGGGGTGGACCACCTGAGGTTAGGAGTTCAACACCAGCCTGGCCATCATGGTGAAACTCCATCTTTAAAAAAAAAAAAAAAGTAAAAAAGAAAAGAAAAGAAAGAAAAAGGGTTTGAGTCAGGATGGTTCTGATGGAGAGACTGTTTTTTTTTTAGAGACAGTGTTTCACTCTGTTACGCAGGGCTGGAATGCAGTGGCACAACCTAGGCTCACTGAAACCTCTGCCTCCTGGGCTCAAGCGATCCTCCTGCCTCAGCTTCCTGAGTAGCTGGGATTGCAGGCACCTGCCACCATGCCAGGGATAATTTTTGTATTTTTAGCAGAGAGGGAGGTTTCACCATATTGGTCAGGCTGGTCTTGAACTCCTGACCTCAAGTTGTCTGCCTGCCTTGGTCTCCCAAAGTGCTGGGATTACAGGCGTGATTCACTGTGCCTGGCAATGAAGAGACTTCAATGAAAGAACTACTTACAGACAGGTAGGCTGGGCTAAGGGGTAAACAGGGATATTCAGGCACCCAGAGAAAAGCAACGGTGGAAAGCAGTTACGATTCCTAGGGATAAAGGAACAGGGGGAGGAAATAATTCCACAGAATCCAGTAAGAGCGAGGAATGGTGGAGGAGGGACCCCCAAGAAAGGAGGCCAGGTTAGGGGTGGGGAGGGGTAAGCAGCAAGCTGGCTCAAAGCAGGAAGAGAGTGAGGAAGAAGTACCCTGACTTCTCTCTCTTCTAGCATATATGATCTGTAACTGGTGCCACCCTTGACTAAATCCCAAGAAGACAAGGGTCAAGGAATGCTGGAAATGCAATTCTTCGGAATGAAGAAAGGCAGAGAATGTGGTAGGGGTGGGGGCAGAATTGAAGAATAACCTACACAATCCTATAGTTCCATTCCTTGAAATATATCCTAGGGGCATAATCAAAGATGGAAGCAAAGAATTATATACAAGAATGTTCTTTGCTGGGCGTGGTGGCTCACTTCTGTAATCCCAGCACTTTGGGAGGCCGAGGCGGGCGGATCACGAGGTCAAGAGATCGAGACCATCCTGGCCAACATGGTGAAACCCTGTCTCTACTAAAGATACAAAAATTAGTCGGGCATGTTGGAACGCGCCTGTGGTC